>PVLA01005458.1:0-106767 GCA_004027455.1 Hydrochoerus hydrochaeris
CAGCTTTTTAAGGTGAAAAGAGTATTAAGTGAATGATCCAACTGGCAGCTAGATTTAGTTACCATGAAGACTTTCTCTGTGTGGGCTCATGGGACCCACTTTGATCTATAGTGAAGTAAGTCTCCCAAAACTTTCCCTTGCAAAGGAAAAAATGGTCATGTCCAGGATCAATGTAAGTATGCAGACTGAAAGAAACATCTGAAAAGTTCAAAACTCACAGAGCTCTGGAAGATCTCTCCCCATCGGAGCCAGCCTTGTTCCAGGCCTTTCTTCCCCAATAGTTCTCAAAATCTGGTCGTGTCAGGTCTCAAACTGACTGTCAGAAAACTTCTGAAAATGCAAACTGTTGAACCTCATCTCTGTAAGTTCCATTCTGGTAGGTTCTGGGTAATGTTCCAAAATTTGTATTTTTTAAAGCACTAGAGATCATTTTTACGTATCATCACATTTGAGAAATATTTTCTTACTATAAATTCTTCTCCATCCTGGTTCTTGCCCTTTAAAGATTTAGGGAGGAAAAGGATTCTAACCTTAGTGCTGCAATATAAAATGAATTAGGCTTTCATAAGTGATTACTTTGGCTTCATAGGCCAAGCACTGCAAGGTAAAATTTATTCCAGTGTCAATGTAAGCTTGAGCAGTGAACCAGAACAACAGCATTCTCTTTAAGGCACAAACAGATGTTAAATGCAACACAGGCTACACTTGCCATATCCAATGGGGCTTAGCATGCCTGAGCCAACTGAACCCCAACTCCCCAACACTGTTCTCCATGCCAGTTTCCTCTATTACTCAACCGATGTCCTCAAGGCCCCACTTCCCAGACAAGTAAAAATAAACATTTGATTTTTAGAAAGTTACTGAGCATTTCACATGGTATCCTTTACATGCACACAGTAATTCTCTAAAAACCAAATTTCCCATCCCCTCTGGCACCTGCCCCTCACCCCATTCTAAATATCTAACAAAATAAGCAGGACCACCAGCGTATCTCAAAGGCAAGGGGAAAATGTGGAAGCCAAAAGTTAACTTTTGCCTCAGTACACACAAAATGATAAGAAAACACTTTGTCGTCCTCATCTAGAAGCCTAGACTTGTTTAATCCCAGTCTGTGTTGGGTAGCGTTAGCATTTTCAGGCAGGGTGTCACATTCTGCTGGTTAAAGACCAGCATAGTAATATTTACTTTTTGAAAAAGGAATTTCAGGTGTTTATTTTTAAAAATACACACAGGTGTGTGTGCACTCACACACACATATGGTTGAAGAGAAAGTATCCAAGAGTCATACAGGTAATAAGAGAAAAAGAACAGAGCAGGGGGAAGATAGGAAGAATGTGAGACTGAAGAATTGAGAACATTCTGAAAGTCCAAATGTTCCATAAATTGGTTCACATATTCACATCGGATCTACAGGATAGACTTTCTTCCCATTTTAGAAACACCTTGTGTCACTTATCTCACCTCTTTCCAGAATCAAGCCTTAGGATGCACCTTCAGACAGAGGGTGGCAAACTATGGCCTGCTGACCGATCTATTCAATCACCTGCTTTTTATAAAAGTTTTACTGAAACAAAGCCACATCTACTTGTTTACATACTGTCGATAGCTGCTTCCTGGCCGTAAGAGCAAGACTGAGCAATTGTAGAAAGCCCAAAAAGCCCAAAATATTTTCTGTGGCCTTCTATTAGCCCTAAGAAGGCAATGACTATAAAAACAAAGATTTCTACAAAAACCTCTCCTAGCTTCCTACTGCAGGGCACAGCATTTGAAAATGTGGTCGAAGGAAACCTGAATTTTTTCCCTCTATTCACACACACGCATACAACACGTACACACACACACACACACACAGCAGAAGGAAGTCTAGTCAGAAACTGTATAAGATTAAGGGCAACTGAAATTTATTTGATACCTAGAATTACTTATTTATATTTAAAAAAAGATTAGCAGTTAAAAGGAAAGGGAAAGAGATCTGAATTATTCCAAGAATCGAATCTGTAATAATACCCTTAGGTTCTTACATAGCTCACAAAAATGAACCAGTCAAGCAGAAAGACAAGGAAAACAATACTACTGGAAAAAAAAGGCACCATTTTTCCAATGACGCCTCCTCCCAGACCCAGTCCAAGTGGTAGCAGAGAAGGAGGGAAACTGAATAACCAAGACAAAATGACAAGGAAAATGACAAGTCGAAAACTGCAAATAAAATGGAAAATACGATCAGACCTCATTTAGATCTCTATGAGAACATCACTCCCTTATCCTCTGGGTAGGAATTCAGTCCTTCACACAAGGCGTCCTTGTCCTCCTTCTGAGCGGATGGACAATTTACATCATGAAAATACCCTCCCGGCTGGCACACTCTCTACAAGTGACTGATTGTGAGCAGATGCCTTCATAAAGTAAGTATAAACGAAAATACCCCTTCTCCATTTTTCATTCACCCACCCTCTTAGCAAAAGAACAGAAATGCATACTCTACACACACTGCTTTAGAAACCAAAGCCTGTATTCTTTACATCCCTTCACTTCTTTCATTGACCTTGCTTTTACATTCCTGACTAAATAATGCACCCTATTTAATATCTAAGATGTATACAATCTTCCCACACTAGAGCTGCATAATCTTTACTACAAGATGCAAGCATTTTACTTATTTTCTTTCCACTTATTTTCTTAAAAACTAAATAATCCCTAAAATATCTTCAATTCAGAATATTTGAAAATCTATTTCAAAAAGGAATCAAAACTTTCAACTGAAAATCTGTCAAACTTACCACTGTATTTAGTGGTACAGATTAACGCTAATTAAATCAATCACATTCCCTTTAATATACACTATTATTTTTCAGAAATTATTTTAAATTACTCTTCAATTGGAAAGCAGTACGAAGTCTGGCAGGTAAACATTGTGTCCCCTTTCCACAAAGAGAAATTTCTGGTGATTATTCTCAAAACTCTCTTACAAATTATGTACACCAGGTTCAGTGCAAGTGTGCTGAGGGCAAAGAGGTCACCAGCCAAATAGTTACATAATACATTTCAGGTAGGTTCCCAGTATTTCAAAATCCTGAGCCCTCTTTATCTGCTTTTCCCTCTACATTGAGAGCAAACATTCAGCAGTGATAGCAGAAGAAATATTCTTTAAGTCTATTCTTTACCATATTTCAAACAGACAGCTCAAGACTTCACTACTACTCAGTGGGAGTATTTCACATGCACCCCACATGGGACTTGTTCTACCTTTGTATTTACATTCTGGAGAGCAGCCAAAATCCTTTCTCTTTCTCTTTGATCTTATGCCAGAGACTTGGTATCCCAAAACCACCTAGATGAAATTCCCTTAGGAGTGCTATAACTGAAGTGGAGTATGAAGGAGATGGAAAACATTCCATAAACCCATCCTATATCATATCACTCTTCAGCTTCAAACTCCTTGCAGGTTACCTGATCTAATGCAGACTCTTTCAGGCATGTTATTACAAAGCATCCGTAAGTCTGAACAATACTACTTCTGTTTCTATCTCCAAACCATACACTAAAACTCTCCAATATAAACTCTCTCTCTCTCTCTCTTTTGAGACAAGGTCTTGTTATGTAGTTCAGGGTGGCCTTGAATTCACAATGTAACCCAGGGGCCTTGAAGTCACAGCAGTCCTCCTGCCTCAGCCTCCTGAGTGCTGGGATTAAAAGCATGCACCACTATGCCCAGCTAAACTCTACTTGCCATTTATATTGTCCATATACCATTTCTCTAAACTATTCTTTCTCACCCCTTCCAAACCCTACCTATGTCTTTGGGTTTAGTTCAAGTACCACTGTCTCCCGAACACTTTCAACCTGTATCATCATCTCATTTTTGTGAATACAAAGCATACAATAAAAGATTAACTTATTCAACAGAAAGAAATCTATACTTATGGTATTTTCTGCAATAGAACAGTTCAAGGTTTTCTGACCATCACACAAGTAAAAAAGACACTTCAGCCAGGCGTGGTGGCACACACTTATAATCCTAGCACTTGGGAGGCTGAGGCAAGGTGATCTCTGCAAATTTGAAGCCAGCCTGGGCTACAAAATGAGTTCAAGGCCAGACCAAAGTGCAGAGTGAAACCTTGTCTCAAAAAGATCCCCCTCACCAAAGATACTTCATATTGGAACCCTCAAGATGCACACATGATGTTAAAACTCATTTGATCAAACAAAACAATACTATCTATGATGTAATCTGATAGTTATTCTATTTTTCATTTCAGCATTAGAAAATGCTGGCTCCCTATCACTAAACTGCTTTTGAGACATAAGGAATTGTTGCCTACAATTTTTAAAATGCTACTCTACAAATCTTATGGCACTGTCCTTGGCACAAATCCAGAGCTCAATAAATATCTGATCATGTAGACTGACACATCCACCAAAGACACAGGTTAGAATTTTACAATGAAACTATGTTTTCTAGTTATGGCCATAAAGCTTGATGATGAAGTCTTTTGAGATCTTCTTCCAATGACTTAAAAAACAGGACAACATAAAAAAAAAAAGGAGGAGGAGGAGGGGAGGAAGAAAGAGTTGTTTTAGATAAGACAGCCTTTAATAAAAGTTAAAGAAAGTATTCTTTTTCCTAAACCTGAACTGAAAAAATTTCATTCACATACATGGCACCTCTAAGGAGGCCAGAAGCCTCCAATCTCGCATAAGTAAATCTTTCCCAGTTAGCTGGTTTTAGCAGTTCTGGTCTCCAAGCCTCCCTCAGCCATGAGCATGTGATAAGCCTTCATTGGTAGTAGCAAAATTTCTTTTCTGTGGGGTAGATGCCCAGTGCCTGGGGATTAAATTTCCACTAAAGTAAAGACATCTGGATATTTATTAGGAAGTTCAATTTGCCACATATCATGTTCATGGAATTATCTATATTTGTTTTCATTTTTTGTATATATTCATTGTTGTGGTAATTATAACACATACATACAACTACAGGTTTTTGAGGTCCAGAACTCTTGTTCCCTGCTATCCCTTTACTGAACTTTTATAGGAAGAAAAAAGCCTGACTTCTAAAATAAGCAGTAGCCCAATGAGATAGAGTAAACTTAGATAAGTCTAGCTTGTTGTCTGGTTCATTCATTAAATGATTCATTCATTTACAAACATATCCTGAAACTTAATGTGTGCCAGGCAATAGACTGGGTGCTAGATAAAGTAAAAGTCTCTGCCCTAAAGGAATTTCAATAGATAGGTAAGCACAGACACAAACACAAAGTGAGATAAGTTCTATACTAGGAAGTAAAGAGTACCCACATGTCTATTTTCTCATCTGTAAAACAGTTTGCACAGATGAATTTTAATGAAGAGTGTACATCCAGCTCAAAAAAATCCCAGTCTTACAATCTTACTGTCAAGGACATTTCTAAGAATACCACTTTCATCCAACCTTTTCAATATATTACTTTCTCATAGTAACATTCTAAGGAAATGTTAAAATGACACAACAACTGATTTGACAGAGGTGAGTAACATCTGAGATATGAAATATCAGCTGGTTTTTAGTAAAGTTCAGTTCCACAAAGACTTAAATAATTTCCTGACTTTCTATGATGCTTTTGCCAATAATCTCTACTCAAATTGTAGGTAAGCTTGTGTTGGACAATTTACAAAGGATAACAGAAGTTTTCACTTTAAAAGTTAAACAATTTATAATTGAGCACAAGTTCTCAAATAGTTGCCTCTGTCTTTGGATGAGAAAAAGATAACTCTTGGTTTCTGTATTGGCAAAACATCGAATCTCCAAGCTCCCAACATTTCAACACATATTTAGCCAGGAGGGTAAGTGACATGTAATGTTAAAGTTGGTTCTTCAGATGGAGGGGAGGGGGGGGAATTATGCTTTTGTTTCTATTGCTTGCAAAAGTAAATGTCCGGATCCCTTTGAAAATTTGCCCAATCTACAAAGCAGTGGAACTAAACTGAACTCCCACTACTACTTGGCTCATGCATTCTTCCACAAGTCAAACAAAGACTTCATTGACTTTTGCATGTAGGCGGCTTAGAACTGCAATGCAGTCCTGTAGCACATTACCTAGGAAGTGATTCCACCCTGATAAGTTAAGGGAGTCTTCTCTATAGTTGCTTTCCTTCTTCCCACAGAAGTATAGTGTTAAGTTTCCCATGAAAAACAGTCATATGATTTAGCATAAAACAGGTCTGCCTATATATTTTAAGCCACATATAGAATTGTTTTATTTGCCTGTTTATGTTTAGTGTTGTTTCCAATCCTTCTTAGATCTCACCTTAAAAAACAGACTCAATGGATACAAAAGTATGCCAAGAGTCAAACATTTCAAGTTCTTAAGTGTCCAGTGAAAACCTAAAAAGAAAAATATTAGTATGCAAAATGAAACCAGAGCAAAATGACAGTGTGACAGATCAATCATCACAAAAGTTCTCTATCTTCAGAATTTATAAAGCACGTTATAAAAATTTTAGTGGCACTTTCTAATTCAATGTCCAAGCATGTACTGAAAGCTTTCAGTAATGGATATAAAAACAAATGTTTACAATCCAGTGGAAGCAGAGCAGGATGTGCGCAGTGTTACAAAGGACACAGAAAGCAACTGAGTCCAAATGGATCATTACAAAAGCTTTTTACAAGAAGCTGCCATCAAATTTGTATTTCTTCTGAGCAAGTGATAAAATAGAAGTGGGTGGTTTTGACACAATAGTACACTAAAATATATACGTGCAACTGCATTTTCTTTCAGTGCTTTTGCTAATTTAGTACTGTCTATGAATTTTAACATTATTCACACCAAGTAAAATACTTGGCACTGTCACATGAGATGCCAAAATAAAAAATTTTAGGAAAAGCACTGTAAGGAACTTACAGAGAAAATACAAGGCTGCCTGGAAAATAAGGACAGAGACTAGCTCAAAATACCATATATGCATGGATATAAAGAAGATATTTCTCCTCTAAATTATTTTTCAGAAACAGGAAAACTGCCTTATATTTAATTCTTACAAAGCTTTCCAATTACTTCATTTGTATACCACGCATTATGATGAGAAATCAAATTAGTCTAAAATGACCTCAAATAGTACAAGTTCTTGGAAAATTATATATCATATATACTAAAAGGGTTTTTGTTCTCTTTTGTTTTTAAGAGACAAAATACTAACTTACTTATAGAACCACCTCCTGGAAGGCATGGGTTTAAAATTAAAGGTGCTGACATTTCTAAATAAGCCGCTAAAGAACATAAGACAGGACTAACAGTAGGAAAAACAAACAACTACTCTAAGTTACATGAATCAGCATATAAGGCATATTGGTATACAAGAACATAATTTCTTCATACAAATGTATATAATATAATTTGGAAAACTATGCTGATGATTAAAAGGTGACTTTAATAATCATTGATATCAAGATGTATATTAAAAAATTGGAAGCAGGATGCGATGGTACAAATCTGTAATCTCAGGACTCTGAGGTGGAGGCAAAAGGATGGCATGTTTGAGACTGGCCTGTGCTACACAGCAAGTTTGAGGTACCTGGATCATAGCAAAATCTTGTCTCAAAAAGAATTGGAGAGCCAGGGATGTAGCTCAGCAGCACAGCACATGCTTGGCAAGTACAAAGCCCTGAGTTCACTTCCCAGTACCAAAAAAAAAAAAAAAAAGAATTGGAATAAAACTGTTCCATAAAATATAATAATACAGATGGGTGTGGAGGCACATGCCTGCAATCCCCACACTTGGGATGCTGAGGCAGAACAATCGCCCTTGAGTTTGAGGCCAGTCTGGGCTACATAACGAGTTCAAGGCCAGTCTGAACTACACAGCAAGACCTTGCCTTGGGGGGAGAAAGGAAGCAAAAATACAGAAAACAATCCTAGTTTTCCTATATGAGATTTAAACTATACAAAATTAAATGAATATTTTCAAAAGCTATCTAATTATTTTACCTATATCCCTAATATTTTTCTCCCAGTACTAGAGACTGAAACCGGAGTCCCCAAGCTACAGTCCCAACCACTTCTTTATTTTTTATTTTTAAGACAAGATCTTGTTGAGACACTAAATTGGTCAAACATGCAAGCCCACCACCTCAACTTTCCAGACTGCTGGAATTATAGTCAGGCACCATCACACCTGGCTTTGTACCTTCAGGTTGGCCACAATCTTTATATAAAAATATTTCAAAGATAAAATGATAGTGTAAGATTTGATGCTGCCTTTTATACAGAATCGTGTGGTAGATTTCGTGTTATGATTAAAAAGAAAAAAGATGGTAAAGGACATAGGATTCCATGTGTGATCTGACTGACATTTTCTGACTGACATTTAACTCCGCAGAAGCCACACCAAACTTCCAGTCTCAGGAGCGACGGGCACAGGGACGGCAGGCAAGCAGGCAGGCAGGTCAGCCGCTCTGCCAAGTGTGACTCTCACTGCTCCCAAGCTACAGCCAAAGTCATCCAGGGTTCCTTGCTTAAGAGACCTCCATCCCTCTCCCATTTTATTTCTACTTTACAACAGAAATATCAACTTTAAAGGCAGATCAATCATCATTCACACTAATACAATGAAAGAGTTTCTGTATATGGCAATAGCACAGACTCTATGCTTGATGGTAAAAGAACACATACACACACATCCACCTTTCCTTGTTGTTTTATGTCAGTTTAAAAAGTTATTTAACCTTCTTTCTTCTTCCAAGTTTTTCCACCTGCACAAATCACAGTAAATGACAACAATGTCAGTATCAGAGACAGCAAGAAAATGACGCCAACATGTGCTATGAAGGCCAGAAGAGTCCTTTCCACAACACCACTAATGATACAAATGATGACACTGTCCACAGCAAGGCCAACTTGGTGGGCCTGTGTCCACAACCAGAGTCTGCACTCTGACTCCTGGCGCTGGCTATATATGGCTGACACTGCTCCTAATCAGCACCAAATTAAGTCATCCAACCCTAACCCAATTAAGTCATACCTGAAGTGACAGAGGTATTTCCATCATCAATGCTAATAAAATGAAAAGGCATCTGTGCCATTACAACATTAACATGACCCCTTTTCCAATGATGATTCTAAAATGTAAGATCCAATTCCTAGATGAACTGGAGTAATGTAGAGAATGGAACAATTCCGGGAGGTCCTTGCTCTTCTGCTCCCCTTTGTTAGGCACCACCCCCTTCCTGTGCACAGACTTGTAACCCACACACTTGTCACACATCACCCTGACCCTCCAGACTTCGTAGTCTGTCACAAAATCCTCATGAAGAATTCATCAAAAATACATTTAGCATACCAATTTCTATAGGCTTCAACAAAAGCATTCATACTCTTTCATTGCTGGGAGTGCAAAATTACTTTGGAAGACAGTTTCACGCTCCTACTCATGTCTACACAAAAACCTGCACATGGATGTTTAAAGTTTTACGCACAGTCGCCAAAATTCAGAAGCATCCAATTTATCCGTCAGTATAAATAGCTAGATGAACTGTGATAAACCCGCACAACACGATATTATTCACCCCTATAAAGAAGTGGGTTATCACACCATGAAAAGATATGAAGAGCTGGGAGTGGTGGCACAGACCTATAAACCCAGCCCTACAAGAGACTAAAGCATAAGGATTGCAAGTTCAAACCTTGCCTGGGCAATTTAGCAACTTAGCAAGACCCTGTCTCAAAATAAAAAATAAAAGGGGCTAAGGGTGTAGCTCAATGCAAATGTCCTGGGTTAAATTCCTAGTCTCAAAGAGAAAAAAAAAAAAAAAATGGAGGAACCTTAAAGGCACATTACTAAGTGAAAGAAATAATGTAAAAGGACTACACACTGCCTGATTTCAACCATAAGACATTCTGAAGTGACTAAAATAATCAGGGATTGCTGGGAGTTTGGGAAGAAGGATGAACAGGCAGAGAACAGGACTTTTAGGAAAATAAAACTACTGTGTATGATATCATAATTATATAGGATGAGTGGATGGGTAGATAGACAGGTAGAAAGACAGCAGTATACATTTGTCCAAATTCATAGAATGTACATGAAAAATGAGCTTCAAGTATGGACTTTGGGAATAAAGTTTTTTGTTTTTTTATTAAATGTAAATTTTATCAGACATATTGTCTAACTCTTTTTGTTGCTAAGACAAAATACCCAACACCCAAAGTTAAAGGCAGAGAGGTTTATTGAGCTCTCAGTTTGTAAAGGTTTCAGTCTCTAATCAACTGGCTCCCAAGACAGGTTGACATCACAGAGGAGAACAGTTTATTGCAGGCAGAAGATAGCAAAAGCAAACAAGCAAGGGACCTTAACAGTGACCTTCTCCCCCTTATATCTTATCTAGGCTAAAGAGGATGGGTAGTACTCACACCCTTAATCCTAGTGCCCTTGAGCCTAGCACCACACCTTGAATCAATTCTTGCGTCACACACTGTAAATCCACCCACCTCTGAAACAGTCCCACCTATGACCACATGAGGCTTTGGGGGCCATCTAGACAAAAGCCATGACACGTACCTTTCTAGTGGGGGATGCTGATAGTCCAAGAAGCTGGATTTGGGGGCGGGGGGTGAGAATAATATTTTAAACTCAAATTTGATTGTGAACCAAAAAATGTTCTAATCTATTATTATTTTTTAAAAAGAACACTATTAAGTTTCATTTAAAAGACTTGTTTTAGAAGTCAAACAAATTTTGTTATAGCCTGTCAAAGGTTGGTTGCATTCAAAAATACTAAAATCCAAGAACATTAGTACTGCCAAAATGTCCTAAGGCCAGCTTTTAAATCCCAACAAGCAATGCTAAAAATAGTGCTGAACAAAATCAACTAAAAAAATAAAATCTTATTATGCAGTCTAACAACATACATGTCTCTAATACAGTATTATAAGTATCAGCATCAGGCTGATGGTGTAGCTCAGTGTTAGGAGTACATGGTTAGGATGTATGAGGGTCCTGAGTTCAATCTGCAGCACCAAAAAAACTCAAAAAAACAAAATGCTGGGCCAGGTCAGCGGCATAAGCACTTGCCTGGCAAGCACAAGGCCATGAGTTTGATGCCCAGTACCAAAAAATAAAAAATAAAATAAAAAAATATAAAGTTACAGGCGTGATGGCGCACTCCTGTAATTCCAGCACTCAGAAGGCTAAGGCAAGCAAATTGTTCCAAGTTTGAGACCACCCTAAACTACAAAGTGAGCCCAAGGCCAGTCTGAATCACATAGTGAGAGCCTGTCTCAAAAAGATAAAAGACAAGACAAAACAAAACAAAACCACTAGCATCCAACTATAATGGTTAAGATTTAACTAATTATTGTATCTAGAAAAAATAGGAAGAAACAAAACCTCAAGTCCCAAGAAGTTTTGACTCAACTCACTGACCTCTAAGTATAGCTGGAGTGCTATCAATGGTCCTCTGCTCTAAGGCCTGAAGAGCTGAGATGCACTCCGAAGTCTCAGTTTCCAGAGCAGGGGAGGGAGAGGCAAATAACCTCCATGAATGACAGGGTCCATCCTACTCCGTGTGCTCCAGCAGAAGCCACAGCTAAAGCAAATATATCATCCCCATCTCCAAGTTACACTTGTACATGTCACCGCTGGTCAGCTCTGGATCATCAAGGATGATGCACACATCCTAGAAGCTGCATCTTGATATTTTAAATATCATTGATATCCTTAACATCACTTAAATAGCAAGTACAATTTTTAAAAGCTTTTTTAAAAAAATTGTATGGCACTATCATTACTTAGTGAGATAACCTGTCATTATAAACTGACAGAAATAAAACCTTTATGCTTCTAAATTGGCAGAATGCTGCAGAATCTAGTATATGGCTGATGACACTGATACTGATGACACTGATAGTATATGATGACACTGATAGTATATGGCTGATGACACTGATATAAGCAAAATCACCTGATCTACAAATTTTCAAATTCAGAAATTTTATTTTTATCAGCCCATCAAATACTCATTAGGCTTTAAAAAAGGTAACCTGTGTTAACCAAACACAACCTAATTGGTTTAAATGCCATAAGCCATAGGTAAGTTTTAGATGAAAGCTATTTTTGTCTGAATGATAGGAGCAGATATCTGCACATCCTCACAGAAGACAAAATTAGAGATCAGAAAGTTGCTTGGTCTGCAGAGAACTGAAGCAAATGAGAGCTGAACATTCTTAGGCAACCATTCTACCAAATAATGGCAAACTGCCCTCCTCTCCTCCAATGATGGTTTTCTAAAAATAATCAGGCTACTTGTCTAAAATTAGAGTACTCTCACTCCCAGACAGTGTGACAGAGATGAACATTTCCCCTTTTTCAATATTCCTTGTATGTCACTACAGCTTGTTATCACAGTTTCTTACATTAATTACATGACCTCCTTTATCTCATGGTGTTGCCTTTAAACCACAATATAAGTGTAAGTGAGACTTATTCTAGTTATTAAATGTTTAGTTTTCTTACCTTGGATCCAGATTTGGGGATCTAAAGATCCTATCTTACTAATTTAGCATTTGGACTTAAGTGTATTTTTTGGTACATGTGCTGCTGAAGTACGCACATTAACTATATTTTTAAAACTAACATTCCAATATGAAATATATCTTTCCAGTAAACACCTTACCTCCAGACACACAAAATCCTTAACTAGTCAAGAATAACAAATACGATAAAATTCCTCTTATGAATAATCTTTCTGAACTAAGATCTTTTATAATCTCAATTCACATTTAAAATACCAAAGAAAAAAAGCACATTAACATGCCCAGACAAAAACCAAAACATAATTAATAGATTAATAAAAACATAATGTTCAAGCTGAACAAATTTAAGAGAGAACTTCGTTACCCTCAAACAAACTCCAAACAGATGAGAGAAAAAACCATTATAACAGCTACTCAGCAGAGGCAACAGTCTTGAGTGCACACCTGACATCCAGGAGAGAGGGCTCAGGCAAAGGCTTCTCACAGTCAGCGCTGCCTGTGACCATACTCTCCCTATCCAGAACAACTCAGGAGCCTCCTCTGGTATCAAGGTGTAGAAAGAAATGGAACAGAATTATTCTGCCAAGGTACTTCAAAGAAATCTCCACTTCCCCAAGACCTGCACTACAAATATAAGTGAAAGAGAGAGAGAGAGAAAGAGAAAGAGAAAGGAGGGAAGGAGGGAAAGAGGGAGGGAGAGAAATGCCAGAATAATTTAGGTTTGAAATTGCTTTCACCATGTAGGTCCTTTCTTCTGCTCTCTCTAAATCAGAAAAACACAACCCACACCATTCTTCAAAGTAGCTCTTAATTATCCTTTATCAAAGAAAACTCATGAAGCACTATGTTAGCTACAAAAAGACTGTAACGAAAAGGCCAGTCACTGGGTAACAACTAAAGCCAATAGGTCCTTCCTTAACTTGTTGGGCATGAGGTTAAACTATTTTGGGGGGTTTAAATATTTAGGGCAAGGAGTCTGGCATGGTAGCACAGGCCTGTAATTCCAACACTTGGGAAACTGAGGTAGGAGGATCACTGTGATTCCAAGGCCAGCTCAGCCTACATAATGAGTTTAAAGTCAGCCTGAGCCTGAAACCAAGACTGTATCCAAAAAAAAAAAACCTTAAATATATGGGGCCAGGTATTAGATGATCAAGAAAGACACACTGATTCTAAGAAGAAAATTTTATTTTGCATATGCAGAAGAGATTTTGCAAACACCAAGTGTCTCTTCCTAAAGATCTAGATTAGTTCTATAGTAGGATATGCTGATCTGTGAAGGCTGGTACTCAGTCATCACTGAGAAAGGAGAGAGAGAAGAGAGAAAGGAAATTAATCTCTCCCGCCTTTCCACCCTGGCTTGGTTCCATTGTTTTTCTAGGCTGATGGACAAAGATAGTAAAGATGAGCAAATCAGCAGTCATGGAAATCACCAATGGAACACAGCACAAAATTTATTCTCTCACACTTCTTTTGCATAAAAAAAATTCCCCCACAACACTCCTATGGCCCGCTACTAAAAACTACAAATGCCAAATTTTGACACGACAAAATATCCTTCTTCTCTGATAAAGGCAAATGAAAGGCAGACAGAGGCATTCATCTGAAGTATGCCTAAAAATCTCAAAAAGGCTTGGAAGCACACAGCCTCTCAAAGGGTGAATGGATTCATCACTTCCATCTTTCTGCACCACTATGAAGTTGTATTGACAGATTCATTGTTGGGAAACAGTTGGTGAAGAAAAAGTTTTCTCGACTTGGGATGCTGGGAAAACAAGCAGCCAGCTATCCGCTCTGGTAAGTGGTGGTGGCCTGGCAAGCCATGGCCACTCCAAAGCAACAATCATTGGTGTTTTCTGAGCTCTGTGCCACGTTGGAACTTGGGGTGCTGGGAAGACAAGCAGCCAGCTTACTGCTCTGATAAGTGGCTCTGAGCCTTCCAGCATGCGGGCTAAGAATCAAACATCCATCCCCCTCACCCCTGTTAGCAGATGGGAGCCAGAGATCTCAGTATCTCTTGGGAGGATCAACGTATGCAATATAACAAATAAGGGGGATATCCTTCTACCATCTCTTTGAAGGCAAATATCTTTATCACTGTTTTGCTCTGTTCTGATTAATGGTATTTCTCTATTCAATATTCTGTTTTTATAAGTTCATTATTTCTTTCGACTTTGCTGTACCTGATTGAAACAACAACTATTGTGAAGAAAATGAGATATACTATTGTACGTATTACTGTTATCCTGGTAACCTGCTGTGAGGTTCTGTACCAGTTTCACTACACTGTCTCAATTGGCTTTGTTCTGTCTTGTTCTGCTGTATTTTACTACCTTCAAAATAAAAGAAATAATTTTTTTTAAAAGAGCGATAACAAAGTAACAAAATACCTCCAAAAACTCCCAACTCCCCCAAAGCTGATGGGAAGTGGATGAGGAGAAACTCAAAAACAAAGCAAAAGAATTATATAAGTTGATTAAAAAGTAAATAACAACAACAAAACAGATCAGTAAGGTACTGAGCAAGCTGAAATATGATATAACTAAACAGATAATGGACTTAAAAAGCAAAAGGAAGAAAAGAAAGTGCTCTAAAGGATATAAATGCATGTATGTTTAAGTGTGTAGGATTGATAACCATGTTGCTGAGTTTTTCTTGGTTCGTTGAACAAAACTGTTGCAGCCTCACTGTTTGAATGTCCACTTTGTACGTTTTAATTTTGTAACTTAAACAACTAAATCTAAGAAGACAATATGTAATTTATCAACTAGTGATTTCTTACTGTTTATTGTTTTTTGAAATTCTGTACTGTTTCTACCCCCCCAAAAAAGAAAAATTTTTCTCTTTCTTCATCACCAAAGATCCAGTAAAATGAGGTTTTATGATATATTATTTCTTCTTCTTCTTCTTCTTCTCCTTCCTCCTCCTCCTCCTCCTTCTCTTCCTCTTCTTTTTTTTTTTTTTTCTACCAGGGTTCAAACTCAGGACCCAGCGCTTGCCAGGCAGGCACTTGTGCTACTGAACTAAACCCCTTGCCCTATGAGACATTTGTTATGACAACTGCAGAAATGACTCCAGAAACTGGCAAGACCACACAGTATCCTATACCATAAGTCTACATGTCCAGGTGTGCCAATGAAGTGGAAGACTACTCATTGTTCTAGCTCTAATTCTTCCTCTTTACTCATGAGGCAACTGAGATTCATAACCCCAAACATTCTAAACACCCAGAATTTGAAGATTTGTTTGAAAGGAAATGAAGTGTTAAAAAACTTGCAAGGACACAACAGTTTTACTCCACCAAATACTTGTAGCTATTTGTTCCAATCACTATAGTACATAAAGTAATAATATTCCTGAAATGGGCTATCCCTAAATGCTACAAACTTCCTCTCTTGGGGTAAAGGCAGAGGTCCAGATCACTGGTATCCAAAATGAATAAATGAGAAGGTCCACTGGGAGATAGACGAAGAAAACATTAGAAACACTATTTGTATTTCATTTTACCTCACCCTTCTATACTTTCTATATACTGTATTTATATTATTAGAGTATGTGCATATTTTTAAGTATAAATCAAGAAGCAGGCACTTAAGTGTACACCAAGAAAAATGTCATTAATAGTGTGCTTGAACAAAAAATACTTAGACTATAAGGACACAGAGTAGCTGAGAACTTGTGTTTGTGAAGGGACTGAAACATAATAGTACTCACTTCTATTATCCTTTATTTCTCTCTCAAATATATCTATAAATGTAATAACCTACTTTGGAAAATATTTTCCATTAGAAAAGAAAAGTATTAGGAGTAGACAAACTCTGTTTCAGTACAACTTTTTCTAGTCTTAAGGGGGAACAAGGTTGTTACCAATTCAGAAGGAAATAAGTTTTGGGTCTTTCTGTCTTGTTTGCCTGGTGCTTGGGATAGGATCCAGGGCCTGCAGTACACCAGGGGAGGGCTCCACCAATGAGCTACATTCCAGCCCAAGTTTTCTTTTTAAGACTAGATAAAGGCCAGTGTACACACACTAAAGAGGTAAAGAGACGTTTCAGTTACTTCTATTCTGTTACTTGACACTCAAGTAAAATTTCATCTTTCATTACTGAGGCACTGAATAGAGATTATCCAATCTTTTCTTCTATAGGCACCAACAAAATTGTGAATTAAAAGCATAAAACAGGTCAGAAATTTTCTTGTTTTGTTTTTTGCTTTGTTTTTTTGAGACATGGTCCCACTATGTAACCCATACTGTCCTCAAATTCAAACGATCCTCCGCCTTAGTCTCCCAAGTGCTGGGATTATAGGTCTGAGCCACCATGCCTGGCTCAGGCCAGAAATTTTTTTTAAAAAAACTTTTTCTAACTCATATGGTGTTCCCAATCCTCTGTAATAAAGTAGAGGGGAAAGTAACCTATGTCCTGCTCTCCTCTAGGTCAGCATTCTGCCTTTTTCATTTATAAAAGCTGTGACTCAGGCTCAGTTTTACTGTACAATTATGTTAATATAGAAAACATCCTCCCTTCTTCAGGTCCCTACAGGCCACAGTCCTTCACACCCTGAGAGTTCCAGCATCACACCAACACCATGTGAAGTAGGGAAGCATTTTAAAAATGCTGCTTTCCTGTTCTTGTCTTCATTATCCAAAAGTAAATACCATACTATTGTAAATTTTCATGATGTACCTTTTTGGATAATATTGCTTTTATACACATGCAAATGTCACTCCTAGACTGAATATTTAGCCTTTCCTAAATTTTAGGTTCTATTAAATTATAAGTGCTATTAAATTCATTGCTTTTCTGTATAAAAATACTATACGATCAAATTTACATATACTCAATGTTATTAACCTATAAGTCTATAGAAACACACAGGACTAACATTACTAGGTATTAATTTCATCATTAATATCAATTAAATTTCTCATTAGAATAGAAACGTAAAGAACATAAAACAGCTAAAAAGAAAAAAGTTTTGAAGATTTCTTTACATTTTACATTATGGAGCTGGTATATCTAAAGCAAATCAGGCAAAGGCAGGAAGAACAAGGAAAATTATAGGCCAATACCATGTATAAATACAGATAAAAGTCCTATAAACTTAACCAAGCAACTTGGCTTTTAGTTCTAGAATTATAGTACATGGTTGTTTTATACTTTGTCTTTTTTTTCTGATTGTTTCCAGTTCCCTGAAGAAATCTTTAACATATTTTTTTTTGAACATAAACATAGCTGTTTTACAGAATGTGTTTACTAATCTCTGTACTTGAAATATGCCTCCTTCTCTTGCTTATTATTTTGCTGCTTTGATTTCATTATATACTATTTATTTATATGCCTGGGTATCTTTGACTATGTGCTTGACATTGTATTTCTTAAAAAAAAAATATATATATATATATATATATGAATATATATATATATATGAATATATGAATATATATATATATATATATATATATATATATATATGAATAATCTGAAATCTAGTGTCTTTCTCCAAAACGATGTTTAACTACTTATACCAGATACATGGAAGTAACACCAAACTGGCTCAAGCTAAATCCCAGGCTTGAGAGCTCCTAGATTACCCAGGTGATGCAAAAGTAGCTCAAACTCTATCCATAAGAAGGTAAGAGAGCTGTCTGACAACTTCTGAAAATACCTCTGAACATTCAGAACTCTGCTTTGTAAAGACCCTGACCTCTGCTTCTTTTGACCTAGGAGGATGAAACATTTTTTTTGTAGCTATTGTTTTCAGATTAGAAAATGTACTTGGGGCTTATTTTTATGGTTCCAGCCTCTTCCTAGGTTTATATCCAGAAATTCCTGTTTTGGTAGCTCTCTTGCGATTCTGTCCCACCCCGTAGGCCCTGATATGGTTTAGAGCTAAAATGGCCCTTAAGATGTCTTGTATTTAAACGTCCCTCAGGAGCCTCATGCATGCATGGGGCGGGGGGTGGGGGGGTGCATGTGACTGGTTTCTGAGGGCTTATAGATGACTTGCAGCTAGTTAGGAGGTAGAAACTGATCAGAAGAGGCAGTCACTAAGGGTATGACCTGGAAGGGCCTATCCCCCTTTCCAAGCTCCTCCTTTCATTCTCTGCTTCCTGGCTGCTATGAAGTGAGAGCTGCTTCCACCAGACCCTTCTAACTACACCACTTCTGCCTCAAGCCCATCAACCATGCATGGAAAGAAACATGAACCAAAATAAACCTCTCCTCTTTTAAATTGTGGGTGCCAGGTGCTTTGTCCCAGCAATGAGAAAAGCCTCACATGTTTGGAGGTCACTGGACGACAGCGGTAATATAGCTGGTATGAAGTGGGGTTTTATGGAGAGACCCAGGCCACAGTGGGTACCTGGGTGTATGATGTAAGGGTATATCTCCCTTCCTGACTCCTTCCTTGATGTTTTTCTTCCTGGCTACAATTAACTTTAATCTCAATCTCATGAAAAGTCTCAGGACATGAGCAAAATGTCCTGAGACAAATTTTCTGCCAGCACTCAACACATGTGGTCTGAAGTCCAGCTGTCAATGGAGTCCTTGTTCCCAGTTGAAACTTTCTAAGCCAGGTCTTTATTACTTGCTTTTTTTTTTTTTTTAATCAGCATTCTGGTCTTCTGAGTTCCAACTAGAATCTTCCAACACTTGTGTCTTACAGCATTTTAGGGCTGCTCTTCTAGCTATTATCTCCAAATCTTTTCAAACTCCTCCTGAAAACCAATTCTATCTAATTAAACTTGATGTTAGGAGCTGAGGCAAAGATAGCCCAACATTCAGGTTGTAGTATAAGTACTTCTGGCAGCTTTTAACCAGGATTGTATTGAAAATCAAGAGCAAACAACACTGCTGAGTGATTAAAAAATTTTTCAATTTGGTCAAAAGAGGAATTCTGGTAAAGTTGGGGCCTGCAAAGTTGGAGGAAGCAGAGCTTGGTTTCTAAAAAGAGTAACATTAAAAAGAAGCCAAGTGCTTTTACTCAGGACAATAAGAAGGATGACTTAAGGCATCTGAGGAATCTACAAGACTCCTAGGCTCAAGGGTCTAAGGGTGAAAGACTTCCTTTTAAGAAAAGAGCCCCAGGGTATCATACTCCTGAAAGGATGACTAGGAAACTGGTTTTCCAGGATTTGGTTCATAGCTATCCAGAGATTCTTAGGCCCCTGCAGCCATAAAGCAGGCCTAATAACTGCTCAAACTGGCTTCAGACCTTGGGGTCATCCACATGAGGCTAGTTTTACAGGCATGAATATACCAGAGTTGTGGGGTTAGAGAGACTTCCACCTAGATTACAGAATAAGGCCTGGGAGGCAAGCCAGTGGGCCCCTATGAAGACAGTGTGTGAAGCTGTGAAAGTGAAGTACAGCAGAGACCCAGAAAGCTGGAGAAGCAAAGAACATGGAACATCTGAAAAAAAGTCACAAAGAGTAAAACCAGTCCAAAAAGAGAGGCCATAAGGATATAATGAGAGGCCTAAAGGATTTAATGTTTGCCTTACTAGATCTTGCTCTGATCCCACTGCTTTTTATCCCCACTCCTTTTCCCCTTCTGATTGGGAATGTTTATCCTGTACCACTCTTTAGCTATGGACCCATAGCTAAGAGTTTGCATTTACTCTAAGAGAAGATTTTGGACTTGGATTTTGCAGCAAGGCCAGAACTGCTCAAACTTGTGCAACCTTTACAGATGGACTAAATGCATTTTACATAGAGACACATGAATTTCTCAGGGGTATAGGATAGAATTTTATAGTTTAGATCTAAAATGGCCCCCAGATCTTTTGTGTTTGCAAAGTGATTAGATTATATGGTGATATTGCTGACTCTGTTAGGAAGTAGGGTTTGAAGAGGTAGGTCACTGTGGGTATGAGATGGAAGGGTATAGCTCTCTCTTCCTAACTCCTTTCTTGACACACTGCATCCTGGCTGCCATGCCACGAGCAGTCTTCCTCTGCCAGAACCTTCCATCATCCTTTCCTGCCTTGGGATTGGCTAACAACATACTGAAACCTGAGCCAAAATAAAGTTGCAGGTGTCAGGTATTTTCTCCCATCACCACGGAAACTAAGACATACTCAAAAATATTGTTTTAAGGGGCTGGGGATTTAGCTCAGCAGCATAAGTGCCTGCCTTGCAAGTATGCAGTTGGGAGTTCGATCCCCCAGTACCGATTTTTAAAAAAATATATATTATTTTAAAATTTTTACTTGATCTAGCCCAGGGATTTAGCTCAGTGGCATAAATACCTGGCTGGCAAGTGTGGGGTCATGAGTTTGATCCCCAGTACCAAGAAAAAAAATTTTTTTCCTGATCATCATCAGAGATAGAAATTAATCCTCCCTAACAATATATACATAAAGACAATGTATTTTGCCCAAGTTGGCTTATTATTGGAAAGCAATGTTGCGTCAACAATTTTTAAATATTTTATCATCTTTATTATCTTTAAAAATTAAAGAAAATAATATACAAAAGAAACACTTCAATAGGCAAAGAAAAAGGATTTAAATTTAATATTCTTTCATGATTAAAACTTCAGAAACTAGAGATAAGAGAATTTCCTTAACCTAATTAAATGGTATTAACTAAAAACAATTTTTTAAATTACTAATCATGGCAAGATAAATGCCTTTTAAAATGCAAAAAAATTTTAAAAATCCCTAACTCTTTGACATTATAGCAGAGAGCTAGCACGTGCAATAATTTAAGAAAAAGAAGAGGATAAAGATTAGAAAAAAAACAGTTACAGCCAAGAAAAGATGTTCGGACTTTTAAATAAATGGAATAAAATATAAAACCAAGATTTTACACCCTCTGGCTAAGAAATAATCTATTGCCGGGGATTTAGCTCAGTGGCTTAAGTGCCTGCCTGGCAAACAGGAGGTCATGAGTTCGATCCCCAGTACCAAAATAATAATAATAATAATAATCTATTGACATAAAGTATCACTGAACAGATGCCCCTCCCGTGTGTTATATATAAATGAAGTTTTCCATTTCATCCCATCTGGGTACTATACAGTATAATTCTGACACTAATTCCCTGGAGCTTGTGTTAGACTCCATAGCTTTAAATCTCAGTCCTCCATAATACTGCTCTTTCTTAAGATGCCAGCTATACTTCTAAAGTCCTGGGATACCTCCAGTCATGACCAACAGGCTGTAAAAGGAGGGGCTCTCACAATCCCCATGGGTTCAAAAGTTCACTAGCACTAAAGAAAATAACCCTAAAATTCATACAGAACCAGAAGAGATCCAGAAGAAGAAAAGCAACCCTGGGCAATAAGAACAAAGCAGGAGGTATCACAATTTTAGATTTCAAATTATATTACAAAGCTAAAGTAATTTTTAAAAAACAGCATGGCACTGGCACAAAAATAGATACATGGATCAATGTAGCAGAACAGGGGATGGCATGTTCCGTCATCTTATCTTTGACAAAGAAATAAGCCAAAAATATACACCAGAAGAAAGATAGCCTCTTTAACAAATGGTACTGGAAAATCTGGTCACCCACATGCAGAAGATTGAATCTAAACCCTTATCTCTCATCACATACTAAACAAAAGCACATTAGATCAAAGATCTAAATATTAAAACAGAAACAATCTGCTGGAAGACAAAATAGATAAAACTCTTAAGATACTGGTGTATACAAGGACTTTATGAACAGAAGTCCAATTACAAAAGGAACAATACCAAGAATCAACAAACAGGATCATATCAAATTTAATAGCTTCTGCACAGCAAAGGAAACAACCAGCAGAGTGAAAAGACAATCTACAGAATGAGAAAAAGTTTTGATAGCTATTCCACAAAGGGCAAATATCTAGGGGATGGGCGGGATGGGGGCGGGGGGAACAATACCTTAGAAGCTCCAAAATAAAAGACCCAATCAAAAAATAAGCAACAGAAATGAACAAGCACCTCTCAAAAGAGGTACAAATGGCCAATAATTACATGAAAAAAAAAATGTTCAACATATGTGGCCATCAGAGAAATGCAAATCACAATGACACTTCAGATTCTATCTTACTCCAGAAAAAATAGCTACTGTCAAGAAATCAAATAATAACAAATGCTAGTGAGGTTGCAGGAGAAAAAAGGAACCCTTCTATGTTGCTGGAGGGAAAGTAAACTAGTACAACCACTAGGAAAACAATGTGGAGATTCCCTTAAAAATGAAAATTAGAAATTCCTCGACCCAGCTATTCCCCCGTTAGGTATCTTCCTGAAAGAGTTAAAGACATCTCATTACTGTGTTACATGCTTTCTGATACAATACTTATAGCAGCACATCTCTTTAATATCTAGACCTTGAAAACAGCCTATATGCCCATAAACAGATAAATGGATAAAGAAAACATGGTTTTTATACACAATGGAGTACTACTCTGCTATGTGAAAAATATGGTACTTGAACAGAGTAAGAAAGGAATTTTCCTAGGTACAAGCATTAAAACATGGCAGTGTTACCTCCTTTGATGTGAGCTAAGAACATGCATAAGTAGACTCAAAGTTTTCGCTGCTATGGCTGTGTCATTCCCCAAATAATCACAACAAAAGCCATGAACATTGGTGTTGGGGCTGGAAATAAAGTTTACCAGCAGGCAAAATTTGCAAACACTAAACTGCATATAATAAGGATGGACTCTAAGGTGGACACATACTTCAAAATCAACTGCCACCAGGGTAATTCCCTGAGATGGACAGACACACACACACACACACACACACACGCCCATCAGTGTTCAAATGAGCACTGGGGTACACTTCCTGGATCAGCCTTTTGTGAGACCAAAATTAAAAAAAAAAAAAAAAAAGAAATCCCCAAAACTGGTATTTCCTGACATATAAACATGATTTCCTAAACAGCAATCTTTGAAAGTATTGTTACTTTGTATAGTGACACAGCAGGTGGCAGGCTGTGATGAAACAGGAAATGAGAACAAGTGTCTCCCCCACACAGCAGCAAACCACCACAGGGAATGTATGGCACCTTCGTCCTCTAACCAGCCACTATCTGCCGGACTCCTTCCTTTGACTCACTGCTGCCCTCTGCTCAGCTACCCTTCCACCTGTCCGACAATTCTTCACATATTAATGGAAGAAACTACCAAGGTTAACATTACAATGGGGGAACTAAGAACTATTTTGAGAGATCCTAGTGAATTTAAATAGGAAAAAAAAATCTCTTAAAAGCTTACCTTCTCTTTCAGCACCATATTAAAATATACAACACTGACATTTCAAGGAATGGTTAAATCCTTTTTTTCCTAATCACTTCAAACAAGGAAGATTTTATAAATATCAACTAGATTAATAGCATGTATTCCACTTAGTTTTAGAAAATACAAATTTCATTCCTTTGTTTAGAATACTTCCATAATTAGCCAAAACAGCCTGAAATAAAAAATTCTTTATCATTTGGCATAAAAGCCAAATCTAAGAACCTCTTACCTAATTCTATACACAACCAACAATCCAGCATGCATTCATTCATCTATATAAGCTCTCAATCATTCATTAATTCCTTATTAACAGTATACATAGGCATTGTGCCATCCCAAGCTACTTAAAGTACTCAACAGAGCCATTTTCTTTTTGTGCACTGTGCCTCCACCTGTGCTGTCTAGCTAGAATACCTTCACCATCTCTTTCTCCTTTTACTTTTACTTCGATTATACCCACCCAACAGTGGCGACTACCTTGGAGATGTCTTCTAAAAACAAAGACAGGCTCCCCAGGAAGCAGAACCAAGACTGGCAAATGAGACCTGGTCCAGGATAGTACTAGAAAAACTTAACTCTCTCTCTCAGACTCGCTGACTTACTGAAATTTCTCAATTATAGTTCTGTAAGTTGGGGGACTGTCTGCATTCTTCTAACACTTGAAGCAATTCAATTAAGTTTACACATTCACCTGTAGAAGGAAGCACTCCCCACACACTGGGCATCACCTGCCTGCCTCCAAGCTTTCTATGTAACCTGTCTTCCTCTCCTACTTCAAACCCCACCAGAACAGTAGAATAAACAGAATATATGCCACCAAATGGACTGTAATCTTGAGGAGGGTGATTTGACTTTGATCTTTCCTGAATTTGCCACCATATAAACACAGTAGAATATGAAACTGTTTCCATAATTAGGTTTTACATATGAAGAGCCACCATCTGTCTTATTTTGAACATGCATCAGCACAAGACAAATAAATTCTGCATTTTTAAATCCCAGACAAATACAATTCTGTAAATATGACAAAAACTATGAGTTAAATGCCTATATGATAGGGCACAAAAGGACCTAGTGTCCTGACAAGGAGCCTAAATATAATGAGTTCTTTAGAAGATGCTGTAACATGAAATATAGTAGATACATTTTAGTTTATAATACACTATATATATTAAAGTTTAAAACATGTGAGGCAGAGTTTAACTCTGATTTTTAAGTTTTTTTAAAGAACAAATAATAAACCTTAAGTTCATTGCTTATATTTCTACAGTGTGAATATAGCCAACATTGATTAGTTCAAGATAAAATTTATTTCTCCTAAAGTTTAACCAGTAAGTGGCAAAGTCTCTACTAATTTATCAAAATTTGTAACTTCAACGCACCACCTAGATACCATTCCAAACACCCTGATACTCTAAGGTTAATTACCACTTATACAAAGTTACTCCCAGAAAACTCTGTTCTTTGGGTCTAAGGAAACTAAGATTTAAAAAGGATAAAAGCTCAAGATCAAGGTCATAATATGCTTGAATAACACAGGAGACATCTGAGTTCTCTTTTTCCTCTCAATTTGCCAAACCTGAAGCTTCCTTAGGCTTCTGTGATTAAAGAAACCTGTATTTAGAGATTATGCTGTACCTCCCCTTCCTCCCTCCCCCAGTACTGGAAATGAACTTGGGGAGCACTGAGCTACGTTCCCAGCCATTATTTTTGGACAGTGTTTCATTAAATTGCTGAGGCTGGCCTTGAACTTGTGATCCTCCTACCTTAGCTTCCCAAGTAATTCCCTGAGATTACAGGAGTGTGCCACCATACCTGGTCATGTTGTACATTTTGACAAACCTTTTTTTATTAATATATATTTGCAGTACATAACATTTACATTCCTTAGGTGGAGTTGGTACATGGACATAACACATCTTAATTCCTTTTTTTATTCCTTCCCCTCTCTTCTTTCTCCCCTCCTCCATCTCTTGATCACCTCCCATTTGAGAAAGATCCCTCTCCCTACTCTTTTTAATCTGTATTTTATTTTGCTCTTTATTTATAATGTGGGTTTCTCATATAAAAGAAACTATGTAATATTTAAGCTTGTGTATCTGATTTATTTCACTTAATAGTCTCACTCAAGGTGTCTCCATTTTCCAAATTTGTCTTTCTTTATAGCAGAGTAGTACCGCATTATAGATAAACACCACATTTTTAAAATCTACTCATCTACTGATGGACATATAGGCCATTTTCAGGATTTAGCTATTATGAATTGTGTTGCTGTAAACGTGGGTATACACATATCACTGTAATATGATGATGTCTAACTCAAGAAGATATCTAGAGTAATATCTTCTGGGTCATCTTTGAAATATAATTTTTAAAACTTTTTATATCTCAAATAAGGCAGCATCAGAGCAGGAAAAACACAATATTGAGATCATTATTTCCTAAAACTTCTTCAATTATCAGAAAGGCTTTGAGATAGTATTTCCCAATTTCTGTCATCCAATATATCTCTCATTTTAGATAAGCTACAGCCAGAAAGTACCAGGTTACCAAAAGAGATTTAAAAAAAAAAACGTATTTTGATAATCCCACTTCTTTCCCAGTGCTTCCAATACCTCCAACTAGGAAACCATGGGAAAGAACCCTTAAGCTGAAAAGGCATCTACAAAATGCCTGCAGCAACATCACCTTGTCGTGAAATACTGAAAGCATTCTCTTATTTAAACTCAACTACGAGATAACAAATGCCCACACTGCTACCTCCATTCAAAAGCCTAATTCATGGCTCAGAAATACTCTGGCAGAGCTAGGCCCATGGCACACAAGTATCTCCCTCCTTATGCATAGTCAAGTGAGGCAGAATGGAAAATTCATGGCCCAGCTTGGGCTACAACCACAGCTATGCTACTACCCAGCGAGGGAACTTGTGATCCTCTGGCTTTCCACCCCCAAGTCCTGATCTTCTAACAGCAAAATGGGGACAAATCACTGCAGCAACAAAGCATTTCTTGAGTTCCTACCTGTTACTGAACAAATACATAATGACTTTAAGAACGACATGAAAAAAAAACAGCACCCCCTCGCCAAAAAGATATAGTGCAGTCAAGAAAAACACTTTGGAAAATACAGATAAGGACCCAATTAATTCTGTCCCACTTAAAACCACAGGATTATAATAACCAAATGAGAAACTTACCATTTCTAAATAAACAACAAACTCTTCCACAAATATGGTTTACATTATCACCAGAATATACAAACTGGCATCTTTTTATTCCCTAAAGGAACTAGGACATGGTAAATGAATTAACTCAAAGTTTACTGTATGAATTTAAAATGTACAAAGATGACATTTAATGTGCTGAGTATAAAAATACATTATAAAAGCTGAGAATGTTCATTTTTTAACTGACACATAGTACGTGTAACATAAAATTCACCCATTTAAAGTGCATGATTCAGTGAGTTGTGGTGTATTTCCTAGACCATGCAACCATCACCACTAAAACATCTTCATCATCCCAAAAGAAATTACAGTCACTAGCAATCACTCCCTATCCCCTCTTCCCCCAGGTCTAAGCAATACTAATATATTTTCTGACTGTATCAACTTACCTACTCTGGATTTGTTTATATAAATGATACAATATACAGTGTGTATATAGAGAGAGATAGATAGCTTCTTTCACTTAACATAATGTTTTGAAGGTCCATTCATGTTATAGTATATATTCATATCCAGTTTTTATGGCAAAAATATTACTCCACTGTATGGATATGCCATGATTTCCTTATTCATTCATTTATTGATGGGCATTTGGGTTATTTCCACGTTTTGGCTATTACAAATAATGCTACTGTGAACATTTGTAGGTTTTTTAATGTGAACATGTTTTCATTCTCTTAGATATTTTATTAAGATTCCCCAGAGAAACAAAACAAATGAGATATATCTCCATGGCCATATCCATCCTATTGAGAGAAAGAAAATTTAAGAAATTAGCTGGTGTGACTTTAGGCAAGACCTAAAGCCACACCAAGTAGTCAAGCAGATAAGAGACTCAGGAAAGAGATAATGATGTAGTTTCAGTCTGGATGTCATCTGAATTTCCGCCTTAAGTCTACTAAAGCATTCAATCGACTGGATGGGGACACCCTAGAGTACAGTGGATCATTTACTTTATTCAAGGCCTACAGATTTAAATGTTAATTTCATACACAAATAGCCTCCCAGAAAGACCCAGAACACTGGCCAAATACCTGGGCATCACGTCCTAGCCAAGTTGCCACAAAACATCGATACACCTAGGAGCAGGGTACTGACTCACAGAGAACTTTGTATTTAACTTAGCAGCCAAAATGTTGTCAGGGCCAGGGATTTAGCTCAGTGGCGCAGTGCCTGTCTGGCAAGTGTGAGGTCCTGAGTTCGGTTCAAAAGTTTTCCAAAGCAGGTGCACATGACACATTCCCACCAACAGCGTAGAGTTACAACTTCCCTGTATCCTCACTAACATATGTTATCTATCTTTTGATGAGAGCCAACTTATCGGGTGTAAAGAAGTATATCATTGTATTCTGATTTGCATCTTCCTAATGACTAATGTAGAACATCTTTTCATGTGCTTATTCTTCTCTAGAATATTTATTAAATTTCTTTATCCATTTTAAATTGGGTTATCTTTTTATTGTTGAGTTTATAAAAATTTACATACATTCTGGATTTTAGATCCTTATGAGATATACACTTTGTGAATATTTTCTTCCAATCTGTGGGCTGTCTATTCACTTTATATATGGTGTCTTTTGAAGTACTATATATGGTGTCTTTTGAAGTACAATGGTTTTTAATTTTGATATCCAATTCATCTGTTTATCTCTGGTTGCTTGTGCTGTACGTATCTTAAGAAATCACTGCCTGACATCACTAAGATTTTCCATTGTTTTTTCTTCAAAGCATTTGTAACACTGTCCTTTATGTTGTGTCTTTATACATTATATGCTAATTTTTGCACATGGTGTGAGACAGTAATCTATTTTCAGTCCTTATTCATATGCACGTGAATATTTGGTTGTCTCAGCACCACTTGCTGAAAAAAAAATATTCTTCCTCCATTGAATAGAACAGTATTTTTACAACAATTATCATTAGTGATCAGGCATTCCTTTTGATACCACTGGTCCAGAGGGCAAGACTGAGATGATGAGTATGATGGGGACAGTAATGATAAGGGGAAAATGCATATCATTTTGATGTCAATGGATCACGTAAACATTAGTCTTCTTAGAAAACTCCTACACATCCCTCAAGAAGCTAGAATGAAATAACTACTAGCCTTTCCTAACATCCTCTGAGTTGTTACCTATTTCTGTGTAGGCAGAGTGCTTTCATACTGCACTTACCCAACTGCGTAACAGTTCCTCTTCAAAGGCATAGCTGCAGAATTTCCTGCAGAACAACACACTGCTGGCTTTCAATCAATGTCTACTCAATGTTTCGTGAACGTTCTAGGATTATTTAAAGATCAAATTTAAAAAATGAGGATCTGGTAATGGCTGTGGCCTCCCAAGCTGCAGCCGCCCCAGGGTGAGAACCATATCAGCTTTTCCTGAGATCTGCGCCATGTTGGAACTTGGGGCACTGGGAAAACAGGCAGACAACACACCGCTCTGGTAAGTGGCTGTGGCCTCCCAAGCTGCAGTAGCCCCAGGGCTAGAACCATCAGCTTTTCCTGAGATCTGCGCCATGTTGGAATTTGGGGCACTGGGAAAACAGGCAGCCAGCTCACCACTCTGGTGGGTGGCTGTGAGCCTACCGGCCCACAGGCTAAGAATCTAACATCCATCTCACCCTCCCCCCCACTAACAAGTGAGAGCCAGAGATCTGAGCATCTCTTGCGAGTTTGACTATATGCAATATAGCAAATAAGGGAGATTTTCTTTTGCCATCTCTTGGAAGGCAAATATTTTTATCTCTGTTTTGCTCTGTTCTGATCAATGGTATTGCTCTATTCAATATTCTGTTTTTATAATTTCGGTATTTCCTTCAATATTGCTCTACCTGATTGAAGGAACAACTATTGTGAAGAAAACCAGATACACTGTTGCACCTATTGCTGCTATCCCAGTAACCTGCTGTGAGGTTCTGTACCAATTTCACTGCACTGTCTCAGTTGGCTATGTCCTGTCTTATTCTGCTATATTTTACTACCTTCAAAATAAAATAAATAAAAAAATAAATAACAACAAAACAGATCAGTAAGGTAGTAAGCAACTTGAAACATGTTATAACTAAACAGATAAGTGGACTTAAAAAGCAAAAGAAAAGAAACTGCTCTAAACAATATAACTGCATATATACTTAAGTGTGTAGGACTGATAACCATGTTGCTAAGTTTTTGTTGGACCATTGAACAGAACTGTTTGCAGCCTCACTGTTTGAATGTCCATTCCGTATGCTTTAGTTTTGTAACTTGAACAACTATATCCAAGAAGGCAATATGTAATGTATCAACCAGTGATTTCTTACTATTTATTTTTTTAAAGTTATGTATTGTTTCTACCCTTTTTTCTGTTTTCCTTTTTTTCCCCCTCTCTTTAAATAAAAAAAAAATAAAAACTAAGGATATAAGTACTTCTTTTCACCTCTGCCACTTCCTCCTCTCAAAGAATTTTTTTAAATTGGAAATGGTATTTCGCCAATTATTATTTCCATTAATTACTCTTTCCAGCCAATATCTGAAACATAGATATTTAAGTGTATCATTATTTTAAAATCTTAACTTTGCAGTAACAATAAGAATATGGAATGCCCATAATGGGGTAGATACGATCCTAAATGTGTTCTAAATGTCTCCCTCCCTAACAAGACAAAGTAGTATAAACAATCTCATTTTAAATGTAATTGAGAAGAACACAGGATTTGAACCCAGGCAGCTGGGCTATAAGACTTTCAAAATCTTTTCCCTGACATCACAGTTCTATTCTGAGTTTTCCCAATTTTTTCCATCCAAATCAAGAAAGTACACAGAACATAGTAGCACATACCTGTAATCCTAGTACACTGAAAGGTTGAGGCAAAAAGACTGTAAGTTTGAGCCCAGCCTGGGCAACTTAGTGAAAACCTGTCTCAAAATAAAAAGTAAAAATGGAATGGGGGCATAGCTCAGGGTAAAGGCCCCAGGTTCAATCTCAGTACTACAGGGAAAAAGGTAAACACGAATTATGGTTAAATATATTCCAGTTAATTCCCAAGGAAAACACTAATAGGTATATTTGGAACCCTAAAAGACAGAGAAAGATTTTAAACACTATATTGTTTCTATATACAAATTAGTAAATATACACCAGTTTACTATCAGTTGTACCATTTTTGTAGTTTGTGAAAAAAACAAAATTAAGAGATCAGTAAGAGAAACCAGCAGTGCAAAGTAGCTAATAAAATATTTCCATGGGCTAAGATTGTACGCTATAAAGAACCTTAGAGGGCCTGTGATATAGATCAGTGGCATAAGCGCCTGCCTGATAAGTGCAAGGTCCTGAGTTCAATTATCGGTACAAAATAAAAAAAAGAACCTTTGAAAATGTGTGGAATAAGAACAGGACGTGTCACGTCTTATAGAAAACATGAATACAAATTTCATAATTTTACCCATAAAAGCTTTCCAGTATTGAACGAAAACTGGGTCAAAATACACATTAGTTTGGATGGAAAATGAAGTGGAAAAGTCAATATTTATTTATTCTCTAAATTTCAAAGACACATAAAAATCTCAGATCACTGAGGCTATGACAAATGGTAGATAGCTAATGAAGTGGCTAGCTCTATATACCTCCTCTTACTCCAGAAACACCTGTCCTACTACAATGAATGGCAAATGCCAAGTACAGATTCAAGCAAAGTGAGAAACCTACTCAACTTTTCAATGTTGTTACTTTCTTCATTGTAAAAACAGAAATATTGGTCCATAATCCCTTACCCTCAAATCTAAAATCTAAAAAATTCTGTAAATCAGGTGGCTATTTTGTTTTTGTTCTTTTAGATTAGCAACAAACTCTTTTGGCAGGAAATTCATTTATACCAAAACTTGGCCTGGTATAACATGGACCTGTTTTTAGTTATTACCCCCTAAAAAAGTGTGGATTTATCAACTGAACAACTATGTGTTCCATTATGGATGTATAGTATATAAGGTATACAGTTCTAAAAAGTCATCAGTTATGAACATTTTATTCAGGAATGTTTGCTATAGCATTGCAGGCCTGAGATAATTTAAGCCCTATTTCATAAAGTATTTGTGATAATAAACATCAAATATAAGCACATTGCTTGCCCATAGTAGGTCCTCATTAGGAGTTGTTAAAAGCAAAGACAGAGGTTCCACAAAAAGAAATTCTGTCTTGCTGTTGTTTGAATTTTGACTGTCTCCAAAAAGTCCATGTGTTAGAGGTCCAGTCTTCAGGAGGCATGAAAGTCTGAGTTGGGGCCCAACAGGAGGTTTTGTTACTGTGACCATGTTCTTGAAGGAGATTTGGGACTCTCATCTTTTCCTCTGCTTTGCGTCCCAGTCCTGAAGCAAGTGATTTTGCTTTGCCATGCACTGCTGCATAAGGTGTTCCCAAACTCAAAGCAACAGACTAAGTGATCAAAGGCCAGAGCCTCAATAACTGAGCCAAACAGCCAGTTCTCTTTATAACAGATGACCTCCAGTGCTGCAGTGCTGGGAAGCTGAGGACACATGCCTCTGACACTTGAGTTTCCAGCTTTCATAATCCAGACTGCAATAATCCCCCAACACCCAGCCTGCTGGCCTGCTCTGCAGACTGCAGACTTGTCAGCCCCTGCAACACAAGCTCACGAGCCACTTTCCTAAGATAAATTTGTCTGTTCTCTGTATGCACATGCACATGTGTGTATAAAACACTCTCCTACTGAGGTGGCAAAGATCCTCTTGGGTTTGTTTCTCTGGGAAACCCTAACACTTACACTTATGATAGATATTGCACCCAAAATTTTAACCACCAAATGCATTAACTTGCACTGAAAAGTTAACTGAGGGAGGCAGGCCTTGGAAAAATCTCCTCTTCAATATATGTGAACTTATAAATGTGCATTTAGGTAGCATGTCTTCGGGTGAATTCATTTGAGACATGTACATGAGTACATGTACTCATGTACTATTTTGTAAGCACATACACCACTATTACCCTTGTGCACCCACACTGAATGTCATGAAAACACGAAGATCCGTTCACCTGAGATCTGCACCTGACACAGTTAAAAGAGTGAATTTACTATAATAAAGTTTACCCACTTTAATACTGTTTTCAAGTCTCAGGTCTCGCTGTCTTTTGTAGTTAAAAGCTGACAATAAAGATTTAAGTACTTTGTCACACAAAGTAAATTATGATTTACTTTGTAAATATACTTCTGTATATTACAGAAGGAACTATGCAAAAGGAAAACATTATCCAAAGAAAAAACTGAAACAAGTCTCCTGAATGAGCAAACTATTATGGAAATAAAATTAATAGCAGTATCTCATATTACCCCCCAGGGAAGATTCCAAGCAAGAGAACGCTTTGCAGTTGATGTCTGAAACTGAAAAACTCTTTAGAATGATTCAAATGCCTTGATGAAACAGATGTGCCTCTCTGTCTAGAGGTAATATGTTTTTGCAGAAACAATGTAAGGAAGAATGACAAGATATTACACTACACTGTCAAAAGCAATGCTAGGAAAGATAATGGAAGTAGCCTGGCCCATACCAAAGCAGCTGCTGACACATGGTCAATAAAAATCCTCAAAGGTCAGCATCTTCCCAACAGCAACACACAGTATCACTACATAAGCCATAAATTCCACTAGGGCATCTTTGAAGTGTTCACTTTCCAGGGTATCTATAACCACATATAAAAATTCCTACTTTTTTTTCATACTTCAGTTTGCTATTTAGTTTATGGTTATGTGTTGATCTGAATATTTTAATGAGTTTTTTAAATCACTTTAGTTGATAAGTTATATTAACTATCTGAAAACACAAATGCATTACTTTGTCTATATTGCTGAACAAGCTCTAATCTTAATGCTAAGGACTGCAAGAAAGTGTTTGGTTAAACTTAACACACAAAACAAAATAAATCTGACTATTCAATTTTTTTTTTTTTAAGGAGCCCATCAGAGAAATGTCATTTAAAACTACTCTAAGATACGATCCTACTCCAGAAAAAATGGCTTTCATCAAAAAATATAACAAATGCTAGCAAGGATGTGGGAAAAAAGAACTCTACTGCATTGCTGATAGAACTACAAACTAGTATAATCTCCAGGAAATCAATGTGGAGATTACTTTTACATTTGACCTAGCTATCCCTTCTCCTAGTTATCTTCTCAAAAGAATTAAAATCATGGGCTGTGGATGTAGCTCAGTAGTAGAGTGTTTGCCTATTACGCACAAGGCCCTGAGTTCAATTCTCAGTACAACACACACACAAAAGAATTAAAATCATATTACAGAGATTTATGCATACCCATGTTCATAACAACATAATTTATAATATTTAGATTTTGGAAACAGTGTATATAGCCCATCAACAAATGAATGGATACAGAAAATGTGATATTTACACATAATGGAATACTACACTGCCACAAAAAAGATAAACAAGGCATTCATAGAAATGGATACAACCTGAGATCATGTTAACTCACAGATCTGACTTAGTAGCACTGCCTCTCTTATATGAGAAACACCATAAATAAATACACACAGAGAGTAAAATAGAAAAGAGATAAATAGGAAGAATGACTTTCAAATACTTTCCCAAATTACATATTCCATTGTTTTAAAAATATTTCAATATATGGCAATTTGTTTTATTCATACTAGTTTATTGAAAAGAAAATCTGCATTATCTTTTTTGTAAGAATCTTTTTGATTTATCTTACACTGAGTATTCTGAAAATAACAATATATAGTGTAATCACTATTGTTATTATTTTATTTGGTTATGAAAATTTATTTTCTTCTTTCATAAAAGAAAAAGAAAAAAGGAAACCAAAAGTATCTTAAAATATAAGGTATGTGCAAAAACTTGCCTGTCAAACAGTGAACAGTGAAACTCGATATGGAGATTTTTCCAATTCCTTGACTACTTTCCCAACATAAACTCTGACAAGTAATAATGTAAGTGTTACATATAAGTAATTCAACTTTAGAACAAAATTTCCTACTGATTATCATTCAAATTTTCTAGATCAGTATAGTCAAACACTGCCCTGAAACTGTAAGACAGTCACTCAAAAATATATTGATTTAAAGGTCTACATTGTAAATTTTGGCTTTTCTGAAAATAATCATAAATAACGTGAATGCAGCAAAAAAAAAATGCTGTTAGGATTTGTGTAGTCAAATGGCTCTGAACTCTTTGTTTTGTAAACAAAATATGCAGAAATAAGTTATAAGATGAAACAGATTGAAGATGGAAACACCACTTGAGTGTACCAAATGGGTGTATCAGAACCCTGTCCTTACCTGTTTTATGTACTGTAAGTCTGACTTCATTTGGCTGGAGGACTGCTGTAGACAGACGTGCAGGACTAGGGCCATCCATCAGAGAAAGGAATGGCCTTCACTACCTGCCACTTCCCACTTACACACAATGTGACCAACTACCCAAACTGTTACTTTCTTTTATAAAGTAAATCATTAATATTTACTTTACCAGGTGTTGTGAGCATTCAGTATAACTAATGTGTGTGAAGCCTCTAACTAGGACCGAATGGCCACCCATTAGTTCTCTTTCCCTTCTTACACAGTTTGTGTATGTTTACTTCACTATGAAGTGAAAGTAAGAGAACTTATTAATTAGATCATTTATTTTTCAGTGTGGAAATTCTCTGAGCAAAACTGCTTTCTGATGAGACCCTCTTTTGACATTTTTCAGTCTGTGGAAAAAACACCTTTAGGTGCTGTTTTCCAACAAGCACGTCAACAACAACTGAAACAGAATGTCAGGAAGCCATGCTACAAACGAGACTATAGGAATATCTTGCAAATGCCAAAAAGAACTGAAGAACTATATCCTGAGTTTTCTTCTGGGCCCAGAGCCCAACTGAGATGAGCCTGGGGCAGGGGATGGGTTAACAACCACAACAAAAAAATTCTAAGGAGGAAAGTTATTAGGGAAAGAACTTCTGTTCCTCTTTGAAAATCAGAACAGAGAGTTTGGAGTTGAGGTGGAGTTTTTAGACACTAATATCAAAAGCCTCGAACAGAAAGGACTTTTACCTTTGAAGGGGTGAAAGGATGGAAGACCCTGGCAAACCAAATGTGTGAAATCTGAAAGTGAACGAATCTGCCAGTTTTGTGGCTGCTGTTTTAAGTGTGTTTCCTCTTGCCTTTCTGATTGGCATTACCCAAGTCCTACTCCACATTAACTCACATCTAGGAATGTAACACTGAACCCCATATTCTAGGATTCAAACTTTTTCCTGTTCCAAATCCTCCAGCCTCTAGACTAATTTTCCTGTAACTCTGCTGATCCAACCATGTCACTTCTGTGACAAAAGCACTTCTCAGACCTTCTGCATCACAGTCAAAGCCTTCCACAAAGGGATCACATCAGCCTGTCTCTCTTTTATACAAGTCTCCCTCCCTCTCAAGCTAAATCCTTCATTCCAAACTGTCTCCATTCTTCCCATGAAAATAAGGTTAATTTTATACTCTTTTCTTTGCCCATGCTGACACTGACTTAGGGTAACCTCTCTTTTGTGGTATTTCATTCAGTCAGATAAGCATCTAGTGAGCACCTACTATGTGCTCAGACCCAATCTACTGCTAGGAATACAAAGATGACTCAGGCCTAGTGCTTGTCCCCAGGGAAGGTAATGATAATTAAATGAGTCAGACACATGAACAATTTGTTCGGACATAGCTCAGTAACTGCTAAGATACTGTGTACAGGGTGCTATGGAAACACAACAGGAGTTGTGATTCACTATAAAAGAGACAAGAGACAGAAAGCCTGGTCCAGGAGACTTCACAGAAGAAAGCAGAGTGGAACTAAGTCTTGAAGGGTGACTAACAGGGTGGAGGAGGGAGGAAGGGGTGTGACTATTTAAGAGGCAAATGCATTCCATGAAGCAGGGAACGAAGCTAAGTGGTGAGTGGGAAGGGAACATTCACAAGTACTTAAACTTCTAGGTACCTGATGAGCAGCCAAGGATGATTTTTAAGCAAGGAGTGATTACTGGATGTGAGGGTTTTAAAGGTTTGCTGGGAAAGGACTCTCCTTTGAAAATCAGCAAAGGCAGCAAGGTTCCCCTTCTCTCTTTGCCTCCACCTTTCCAGCACTTTGGGTCTCAGAACAATAAAGCTGCCACTATGGAAAACTTGATGGGCCACGCCCTTCAGATCCATCATCCCATTTGGTCCTTACAGCATTTCTAAGATAGAGGACCTTAACTACAGCCAGGAAAATTACGTAATCTTGCTCTAATGTAACCAATTTGTAAGTAGTAGATGGCATCAAACCTAATTCCAGATTCTGTGGTCTCCTGTGATGCCACACATAATCCTACCCTGAATGATACCTTCCTGGTCCTCTACTGTTCCACACCTGGGTCCCCTCTATTTTACTCATCTGGTAAATTGCTATAGCACCTGTTCCTCTATTACCAGGGCTGCCATAAGTAAACTGCTGACTTAAACTAGGTAAGACACCTTCCTTGGCTGATTTCCTAAAATGAAAGGTTTCTCAGATCGCTTCCTTCATCTCCCACCACACAGTAAGGATCACTAATACAAGTGCAGGAATACAATGAGGCAGTGAGCCAGTCCAACCTGGAATGCCATGTTCCACCATGCTACACTTTATTAATAACCCATGCACTAACATTTATTGGAATATCTCTCAAGCCAGGGCCAAGGAAAAAAAAATCTGTCCAAACAGGAAGAGAAGCCTGCATTAACAAAACCATGAGAGCCATGACACCTCCCCTCTTCTCCACGGGTTTCTTCCCCTGGTTGCACCATCTCCCCAAAGTGTGCATGCTCAGCTGGTGAAGACCTGAACTGGATGCCAACTCACTACCAGGCAATTTTAAGAAAATACCCAAGACCAGACTGCAGGGAAAACAATGAAAGCAATTACCTACACTAAGCTTCTACTAAAGTAAGACAAATAACAAAAACTGATCCTCTCATAGTAAATTATTTTTCAAGTAAATCTTCTCTATTTTCCCCAAGATGAGAAATTTTTCCCACATAAAGAAGAGAACAATATATAAATGTCATTTTATTTAGCTGCTTAGCTTGTAGTTGATGAGTTTACCTTTTTAAAACATACAAACATGAGCATATCTTTTCATTGCTGGCTTTTTTGTGTTTTGTTTTGTTTTCCTCCTCCACTAATCATCTTCTCTCACCTTCTAGGAAAACCAAGTAGGTGGGCAAAAATTCCTGGATGTCTTTTGAAAGATACTTAGAACACCCACACCCTCAGACAGAAGAAACACTTTAAGTCTACATAAACAGTCAGGAGACAATTTGGTTACCAAGAAACATTGATATGGACAAAGACAAAATATTTACATATTGAGATATAAGATGATGTTACAGGAAAATGGGAAAGATATGTAAGTACTAGAAAATCTCAACTTGAATCCTTTACAATGTATTTTCTAATGATCCATTTACATATCGGTCTCTCAGGTCATCAAATCCATTCTTCTTCACCTCAATGAATGTTTTCCAGGGGCAGGAAACAACATGAACCCTTATTATCAAACTGCTGCAGAGAAGACCAGACTGAAATATATACCTGCCAGGCAAATTAAAATAGCCAGTGTTTGTCACAAAAAGCAATGTATGCATCTCCAGGAGCAGACAGACATAGATCCATAAAATTGCAAAGAACTATAAAACTAAGTTAACCTAACATCCCTATATTGCAAGTATAGAATACAACTAACCAAAGACTCACATCCACTGAGTCATACGCTCTGCAAGTCTGAGACAAAACTACTTCTTTAAATATAATTCCAAGAATTCTCTACAGCTGCAACAGAAATGAAGCCATTGGTAGAGATAAATCTTTGGAAAATTACATCATCGACATAAAATAAATGTGCTCCCCTATTAAAGACAGAACAGGAGACAGCCTCTATTTAGGTAGGTCAAATATATTCTAATGACATAAACTGATGGCTTATTTTGAGAAACACATTAAGTCTGTTATTATTTGCTAACCAAAGCAAATTCTTCTAAAGATACCTTTTTAAGAGTCAGTCATTAATTTGTTGAACTGTACATAAAAATATATGTTTAGGACACATAACACATAAGAAAAAAAGAAAAATCTGACTGAATGTAAGGAGGTAATAAATATATATACTTTAACTTTCCAACCCTGACAACTCAGGCTGTTAAAATTTTTAAATGAATGCCTCTACGGTTTGGGATGATTCAGGAGGTTTCCAGAGACAGGCATGAAATCTCTTTACCCAGCACAGATGGTTAAGTGGCAGGACTGAGAGTTGACCAGGAAGTCCCTCGCCACATCCAGAAAGTTATTAGGTGGACACGACTGTGACTCTGAAACATAAATACTTGCTACAACCAAATATCTATCCTTGGCGCAGCTGAGAGAGAGAACAAGGGGACAGCACCTTTCAGCATTTCTCCAGACTCATTTCCTCTCCGATCCCAGGGGAAAACAATACTGCATCCAGTTCAAGAACTCAGTCCTGCTCCACAAGCTTTCTTACCCCAGAGTTTTTAGCATCCCAGTGGGCTGTGAGCTCCCTAAAGGCAATGACTCTAATAAAGCTCACAGTAGATGCTCAGTAAACACATTCATCTTGCATTATGATTGTAATTAGAAGTACTCAAACATACCAACTGAAGTAAAAGTGGCATACAGTGTGAAGAGGATGCAAACCCAGAAGAAGTGCTCTATCCCATGAGGCACAAGTCTGTCTATGTAACCTGTCTGGGGGAGGGGGAAGGGTTGACCAGCTGAAAAACTGGCACATAGGTGGTGAACAGAACCTCTCTAGAGCTCAGTTTTTCTCATCTGTAAAATGAGAGTGATTGGCTAAATTACTTGGGAAGTCTCTGAGGTCCCTTTATGCTGCTTCACAGGGATAGTTAAGTGCCAAATCAGGTGGTGATTGTGTTCAGACAAAAAGGCAAGATCACTGTGTGTGTGTGTTTGTAGAAGTCCTCATGATTGAAGACCACTCAAATCAGACCCTAGAAGGCAGTGTAACTTACCCAGCAGACCAAAAATGTACCACACTTGGTGAGATCATGCAGGAAAGAAATGGAGACTGACATTTAGGTATCAGGAGCAGAGGACAGATCCATCACTGGGCAGGTGCATTGCTGGCTGCTCTGTGCTCACTACTTGACTTACTCTTTACAGTATTATTTAAAAGGATTAAAAGGGAAATTCTGTACTACCGCTCATTCGTTTTTTGGGGGTTTTTTATGTGTTTGTTTTTAGAGACAAGGTCTTGCTGTGTAATTCAGGCTGGCCTTGAACTCCCAGACATCCTCCTGCCTCAGCCATCCAAGTGCTGAGATTAGATGTGCACACCACGGTTGATTTTTTAAACCCAAGGAAGTTAAGGACTGTGATGCCTTAGGAGAACTGTCAAAAGTCACAGGGTAACAAGCAGCTGAAGCAAGACTGGCACAAGGTCCCCCGATGCCACAGCCCATTCTCTGTCCATGGCACCACACAGTACTCTCACAGTATCAGGCAGCCATAGTCAGGCTTACATCAGTCCTAGCCACATCCTCCTACATAAAGAACAGGAATACAAAAATATGAAAATACTACTTAATTTTCATTTCATGAACATAAAAGATGTTTTAATGCAACAGAGACCTTATAATATCTGATATATCTTTTAAGTATCTCTGGCTTGACTTTCAATAGTATTGAGATCATTAAAAATCCTTAAATGTTTTGTTTGTGCCAAACACTAGGTAAACCATTAATGTGTTTATTTCATTTAATCCCCTATCATGAATTCTACAAAGTAGGTGCTATTACTACCTCTTTTTTTACAGATAAGAAAACTGAGGTTCAGAGACGAATCACCCTCAGCAAGTGTCAAGAGCATGGCTGAGCCATCAGTGGATACATGGTAAAAATATCTTCCGCCATGTTCCACAAACTAGTAAACGAAATGCTGAGGAGAAGAGCCATTGAGTGTCACTATGCAAAGGTGCAAGGTGCAGAAGAAAAGGCCACAGGATGGAGCATAAAGAACAAGAAGCCCTGGAAGACAGAGGTGACGTGATCCTCCAGTTGTGTGAGAAGAATCTGAAGGCCTGTGAGTCTAAGTGACCGCAAAGAATCGAAGTCTCACGCTCTCCTCAGAGCCAAATGTTCTATGCATTGGCTTTCAGTCTCAGAACAGAGCCAGTGATGGTATCTAGCATACAGTAGACACTAAACAACTGAAATGTTCCATGCCTTTCAATTGAGTAAACTCCAAGAGAAACTTCAGTACGGCATTAACTACAAACAACACACAAGACAGATGAATCTTGTTGGTCTAAGCCACAGCATCTGCTAACATACCAAAATAATTTATTTATCTCCAGTTTATCCTCAACATGACTCTAGAATACCAGCAGTGTGGGGGTTGTAGTATTGCTCACTGCCATTAGAATGTGGGATGTGAAATCCAAATTTGAGGAATGAGTAATATCAGTCCCCAGAGTCATAAAGCACATAAGCCATATTTTATGGAAAGAGCTGGATTCTGAGAAGTAAAACCACAGACTGATTCAGGAAAGAGAATACACAGCCGGCCCAGTGTACATCCCATCATGAATGCAGGGCATCCTGGAGACTCAGCTCCCCTGTCAACTGGGAGTTTGCTGGGATGCTCTGAGGACTGATCTGAGGATTAAGGAGAAGACAAGCAACCAACACCTTCTAAAACTGTTTTACAATGTTTACAACTGTTTAACAATGTTAACTCTCAAGTGCAGCTGCTAAGAATCCTAGTGCTATATGTGGCACCGAAAAGCAACAACTTTAAAATGAAAACTGAAGGAGATAAAACTATTTAGAAGAAAAGAAATTGGGATCGGAGGCCCTACTAGGTAGTTCTTTCAACTTGAGAATTAGGCACAGCACTAATGGTGATGCTGAGAGAGAAAAAGCATTGCTTGAGCAACGACAGATCTATTGACCTTATAGTCCTTCCCAATAAGAAACCTGTCCTTTTATTATGAAAGTTAAAGGTTTCAGGTGGACGTTTCTCAAAAAAAGAAAGTTTAAAAGTTTCAAATCTTATAGGACATGCATACATGATCATTGTGACCAGATTCATCCACCCATGCCATCTTTAGGAACACTATTCCTACCCAGTATCGTGGTGCAATCCTGTAATCTCAGCACCTGGGAGGCTGGGTCAAAAGGATCACTGAGTTCCAGGCCAGCCTGGACTACATAAAGAATTCCTGTGCAGCCAGGTGTGGTGGCTCACACCTGTAATCCCAGCACTCGGGAGGCTGAGGCAGGAGAATAGTTGCGAGTTTGAGACCAGCCTGGGCTACAAAGTGAGCTCAAGGCCAGCCTGAACTGCATAGAGAGACCCTGTCTCAAAAAGACAAAAAAAAAAAAAAAAAAAAGAATTCCTGTGCCCAAAAAAACCCCCCAAAAACCCAAAACACTATTTCTCTCAAAGGAGCTGACTGGGCCTCCAAATCTGACGCAAGCACTGATTATCTAGTTGTTTTTTCCAATTAATCCATTACTTTGAAATTTTAAAAAAGCAGATTACGACAAGACTAGCATTTAAAAAACTTAGTGAACAACAGTATACTATATTTAAAAAATGGGAAGACTTCATTTGAGACATTTATTTGATTATATGTACTGCTAGGTAGAAATGTATTTGTTTTAAGGAGCTACAGTCAAAAATATCTGGGAAAAACTGATCGAACCATTAAAAATGGACAAGGAAACCAAGTTTTTCAAGTTTTTACATTTAACATACTATAAAACCCTAACAACAGATTTGATTCATAGCATTCTTCTCCCATAAACTCAAACAAATAAACTGAGAAATGACTGAACTTTCCCGCTCCTGCACAGGAAGCAGAATCTGAGATCTCCAGCCAACACTAGGGAGAACAGAGGAATCATTGTGGGAGCCTCTTGCCCCCTTTACCTGTGTTTGCATTTGGAAACTCACAAGCTTTTAACACAATCTTTTTTTTTTTTCTTTTCAGTATGTACTGGGGATTGACTCTAGGGCCCTCACCCTGGGCTACATCCACCTTGATTTTACTAAAGTTGCCAAATTTCCTGGGCAAGGTTGACACTTGTGACCCTCATGCCTCAGCCTCAGCCTCCCAGGGTAGACCACCATACTCAGCTAACAATCTATAAATTGGCCCCTAGGAGAGTAGCCATGTAGCTTCACCCCTAAAGAATATTCATGTAGCTTTGTTTGACAGAAAGAAATGCAAATATAGAAAAGGTTTCTACTTAATCAGGATAAGCTAATGATCTGCATTATAAATGAGTAATGCCTCTGTCCTCAAGTTACTTATAATCTGCTAAGAGACATATGGATATAATAAATGACACTCCAAAAGCCAAGATTAGGCTCAACATCAGTGAATGAGAGAAAGAAATAAAAAAAATTTTTTTAATTAAAAAAAAAAAACAAAGGCAAGCTGGGGATGTAACTCAGTAGCACAGCGCCTGCCTGGCAAGCGAAAGGTCCTGAGTTCAGTTCCTAGTACCCCCCCCCAAAAAAAGCAACTAAAATTAGCTTTTTAGTTAATATGAGTAGAGCAACAATTAGCACAGTTGGGCAGAGGCAAGCTGAGGGTGGAGGGTGCGTTGCCTTTGGGGAAGGAGTTAAGACAAGAGGTGAGAGAGCCACAAACCCTGATGAGTAGCAAGCTGACCCCACAGAAGAGGAAGAGCTGAGGCCATGGTTACCCCACTGGGCCTACAGCACAGAGCCCACAGTGCTGACCAAGGCACCAGTGCTTTCTTTGCCAGGTAATGAATGAAATGAAATGGACCACGGAGAACAGACACCAGGAAGCTGAATATGACTTTTTTTTCTTATACTTACCCTCATTTATGGCTCCTTGAGATCACCTTTAACATGGATCCCTTTACTTGTCTCCCACTAAGGAGGCTCAAAAAGATACTGACCAGAAAGAGTTTGCTATCACAGACACAAGATTTCTACGATAGCAATTCAGTCTGAAATTCCTGCCAAGCTTCAGTTCTCACACAAAAATGCATAACCTGGGATTACCTCTGGCTCCTCTCCCATTGCTCTCCAGTTGGAGCCAAAAAGAAGAGCAATTTCTGCTTGGGTCCACAGGTTCTTTTTAAAGCAATCATTCTAAGAAGGACTAAAAGTTGAGTCCTCTTGGGGAACAACAGTTCAAATCTCCAATTCAGTATCTTCAGAGACTCAGTCATCATTCCAGTGGTCTGTCACCACATTTATATAAAACCTTGACAGTCAGTCATTCAGAAAAAGCTCAACTGGTGGTTTTTGTGGTCTCCATGCCATGGACTGAAACCATCTAGTAGTATTCAGCTGGCAGCTGGGTTGGTCATGTGTGGCCCCTTAGCTGTGCCAAGGCTGGGCACAGCTGGGAACGCTCATTAGACTGCCTGCTCATGTCCTTTAAAGTGTGACAGTAATAGCTTAGTCAAACTTCTGCCTGGTGCCTCGGGTCCCAACCCCTAGAAAGAAGTTGCCATTCTTCTCAAAGCCTGGAAATGCCACATCACCATATCTGCCACCCCAAGATGTGTGAAAACAACTGCAAAGCACTTTAGCCACCTTCAAAGGGAAAGCATAGAAAATTGGTGGTCACCTTTACTGTGTCGTAACCACCTAAACCACTGTTGCATGCTGGCAGCCACAATTCACCAACTGCTGAGTATAGGAGATATGAAAGCTCAAATGAAGAAAAATGACATTAAAAGGAGAGTAAAGAAACTCCCAGAGTAATAGGTATTCTACTGTAAGACCCAAGGGTCTCAAAAATATCCATGTGTTTTAACTAATTCCATCTTTAAGAATTAAATCTAAGGGCTGGCTCAGTGGCTTAAGCGCCTGCCTGGCAAGTGTGAGGTCGCGAGTTCGATCCCCAGTACAAAAAAAAAATTAAATCTAAAAAGCAAGTCAAGAATATATGATTTTTATCACAATTAAATAATTTTTTAAAAAGAAAACCTTTGACATAGTTTATTCTAGTGCTGTAATACCAACCCAACCAGTTAAACCACTCCATTTCCATGTATTTTCTCTACATCTGTGGTGCTACGGATGTTATTCCACCAAGACAAATATTAAGATGCTATTCACCATGTAGACCCATTTAAAGAGCAGCTGTTACATCAAATGCAGATAATAAGGAAACACAAAGACCTTTCTTCAAATCTAGTTTCTACTTTAAGGGTGGAAAAGTAGGCTAGAGATAGCAGCAATCATTTCTTGACTACCAACTAAATGTAAAGAACTATATTAATAGTGGTACGAAGAAATTTATGATCCAGTCCCGCCCTCCATGTCTCTAGGTGGTGAGCCAACAGACACACCAGAAGTCAGTGTATCTGAACTGGGAAAGGATGTCTGGTACTTCAGAAAGAAGCTTTGGCTTCCTGCTTACAACAGAGTGGAGAGGTGAGAGCCCATGGAGGCCAGAGACTAGCTGAAGACAAAGGGGTGAGGATGAAAGGCTGTAGGCCTACGGGTCTTCAGCCCATAGGACTCGGTCCCCCTGTCTATAACAACTACATACTTTGTGATGCTTCCCTCTCTACCAACCCAAAATGGAAAAGGGCTGGGGATTTAGCTCAGCAGCAAAAGCGCCTGCCTTGCCAGTGCATGGTCGTAAGTTCAATCCCTGGTACTGATTAAAAAAAAAAAAAAATTCTATGCCAACCCAAAATGGAACTTCTACAGCATCATTAACATGCACATGTGTGTAGAGCAAAAATTAAAAGAAAACACATATTCTTCAGGTAATACCTCAAGGATTACTACATTAAATGGCATTAACACAGCCATTAGATACCTGCTCCTTAAAAACTTGTAACAAGTATTTTTTAAAAACAGTATTAGATGGCATTTATATAAAACGTACAAGAAAATGAAAGGGCAGAGGCACAGGTAGACATTGCAATAAAATAATGAGGTTTAAGAAAATTAGTAACAGTGCCAGTTTACTTGCATGCTTTAAGATACAGAGGAGTGTCACTTTAACTGAATAGTATAACATGTCAGGACAAATTAGACTGTCAAAGTGAAGAACATGAGGAGGAATGGTGTATCTCTGCCAGCTTTATCAGCATGTGTTACTTATAAAGTGTTCAATGGCTCTTAATGATTTCACTGCTCCACAATAAAAAACAAGTTAGTAGCTATTCATGGATAGGAAAAACAAAAAAATCAAATTTCAACCGAAAATTATCAATATTTTTCTTTATATTTAAGATTTTGGAAGAAAAGATCAAGTAAGAATATAAAATCACAGCATCCCCCTGATTGTGTCAGAAGAGCAGATGGATTTATACCTGGGTGGGCATCTTCAACCCCTTTGAAAGGTGCTGCTGGCAGAGGAGTGGCTTTCCTCATTGATGAGGAAACTTAAAAAGACTTAAAGTTAAAAAATACTTATGTATGGGCTGGGGATTTAGCTCAGTGGCATTAGCACCTGCCTGGCAAGCGTGAGATCATGAGTTCGATCCCTGGTACCAAAAAAAAAAAAAAAAAAATTATGTGGTTATATTCAGTTGTATTCAGGTGGTCACCTAACCTAATGCAAACATTCAGGAAAGCAATTTAGATTATGTCACAGAACTGAAGAAACACAATATTATGACCCAGCAACCCAATCAGAGATACTGCCACATGAAAGTACAAAGAGACATTGGTCAGAAAGCACATAGCAGCATTATTCATAAAACAACAAAAAAGTCTATCAACAGAATAATCACTTGGCTGTAGCACAATCTTAACTACAGGGAAATAAAATGAATGAGTCCCAGCTACATTTTACAAATGTAGCATTGAGTTTAAAGTGTAAACTATCAATACATATAGAATACCATTTTTTACAAGTAACACATTGTTGTTTAGGGATGACAAAATTGTTTCTAAAACAGAGTCTAGGGTAATAGATGGCTGGGATGAGGACAGGAGGAAGAAATGTTCCTAAAGTTAATAATCTACTTCCTAAGAAAGTTTTCATTCCATAATCATATACAGAGATATGATTATGGAATATCATCTGTTTCACTTTGTATTTACCTGTAGGTACAAACCAACAATTCATACTAATCAACAAAAACTTCTGAGATGATTCTATTTGTTTCTGTTGAGTACTGGAAAATCATTCACAGAGATGACTAGGATTTCTCCTCTGAAGAATAAAATGCCTGGGTTCACTGGCAGTCTGTATTAAGAAGTTACACATGGTGGTACACATCCATAATCCCAGCACTGAGAAGCTGAGGCAGGAGGAACATACAACAGGTCCAGTCTGAGCAATTTAGTAACAAGGTAATACTCAAAATAACAAATGAAAGGACCAGAAACATAACATAGTGCCAAGGTCCTGGGTCCAATCTCCAGAGCTGCAAAAAAAAAAGCCACAAGGGTAGCACACACTTAATAGCCTTAAAATGATATGAAAAAGGCTTCAGTGATTCTTGAAAATAATAATAATAATAAAAATTAAAAACCCAACCTCAAAGGATTTTATTTTTTTCCTGGTACTGGGCATTGAACTCAGGGTTTCACACATGCTAAGCACATGGTCTACTGCTGACCTACACCCTCAACCCCAGGCCTTTATTGTCAGTAAAATAGAAAGAAACTCTTGCAATCTCAGTCTGAGAAACCCTGCTACCCTAAAAAAAGAAAGGTATTTAACTTGGCACCATGCATCTTGGAAAGAAGAGCTTCTTGAAAAGAAACAATTTTATGGTTGAGTTCAGCTATTTTCTTGCTCTTAAAAGAAAGTTCACTAGAACAAATAGGCAGGTCTTCTATTATTACTGTCCACAACAAGGAGGATGTCTTAAATTTTGAGAAAACAGCTCTGTGGCCTTTCTCCAAAGACCAGTGAATAACAGCTCTTTCACACACTCTACCAAAGGCATGGTCAGGGGATATCTGACTGTTAAATTTACCCCGTGCTTCTCTGTCAAGTTTAGAATTAAGTCCTTCTGCTTCATCAAAACAACCAAAGAATAGTCAAATGCCTAACATTTCACAAGTCAAGTACCTAGCTCTAAATTACTGACCGAATAGTTTCGTTCAAGTGACCAACAAATTATACACTAAGCACTATTGTATCACACTTCCAGAATGAAGAGAAGAATGGGTAGAGAAGGGGATTTCATTCCAAAAGAAAGTGGGATGATAACGCCTAGAGGACAACATGATGTATTTTGGGGATACTGGGATGGCAAATGACAATGAGCACATAGAGATACTAAGAAGGAGAAAAAAAAAAAAAAACAGTTGCAAGAGACCACAATATAAAGTATTTTCTTTTTAAAGAAAAGCACAAACTATGCTGAAAGAAATCCAACAAACACACTCATTTATAACCATTATATAGGCATCTTCTGTCCAAGTGATTAAAGTTTCCTAGAGACTGATTTACTAATGGTCTTGTTAAAACTGGAAAGAAAAAAAAGATGGGAGAGAATACAAAGACACAGACATCATTGAAATTAACTGCTTCTGAGAACAAGAATTAACTTTGAATTCAAAAATGTATCTCAAAATAGTTTTAACATAGCCAGATTCCTACCAACATTATGCAAAGGCATTAAAGATGAAATTGCCTTTTTATAAGTACAATCAAACAAAAACCAAAAAATAAACTAGTGTCCATACAGGAATAAAAAATACTTTTCTCTTAGAACCCATAATTTTTTATTAAAAGTATTTCTTTTCTTCCCTTAAATAGTAATACCCTATTTATAGTTCTAAAGTATTATTACTATAATTTAATAACTGATCTGCTTAAATTGTTTTAGAATCAATCTGTTAAAACATCATTTCAGTAACCTTCTATTGAAACACTTTATCAAAAAACTCTACTTTATCCATTTACTTAATGTACAAAGTTTTAGTCTTCAATAATATCACTATTTATAAAAGTGCTATAATTTATACTACATACTCAAATGTGATATAAATCCATATTCCTTTACCCATGGCTCTAAAACAGTTTTAAACAGCACATATTTTGTTTGACATAAAACATGGCTCACTGAGAAGCTATTACATCCTTCAGTCAGCTCATTGCATATGAACATATTTAACTGCAAAAATATTAAAGTGTTTTATCAGTAGGGTATAATGGCAGATATTATATATTTTTTACTAAGTTTATTATTATAAACTTTACTAAATTTACTCTTATAACTACCTAGCTTTAAGATTCCTGAAGAAGACTGACTGACCAAGTGATCAATGGGTGACATAACAATAAGCAACGTTTTATCACTTCTGCAGTTCTCATTTTTAAAACACATCTGAATTTTAAAAGTTTTAGTTCACGTGTCACAGCTAAATATAAACATGATCAGCACTGCTGAGTACATCAAGACTTTATGATTTGTGTGGGACGTGCTTCTCCAAGATGGGTCTGACATACAGTCCATCATACATAACCCCAATGCCATGAGATCTCAGGATCAAGAGGAAGCTGAGGCTGTGAAACACTGCAGAATAAAATGAATTCTTTAAAGACAAGAACTCAAAAGAGCGTGATCATGCACCTCTTTTCTGCAGAGGCTCTTCTACAGATCTGAGTTTTTGAGTTTTCACTGAGAGAGTTTGTATTTTCCTAGATCAACATCCTAAAACTGCCAGCCACAGAATAGGGTCCTCTGAAGACAGCTCTCTGCAGAAAGATCAAAACTTAGGAGAAACAAGATTCTGCAGTGCTGGAGTTGGCACACACACCACCAGCATGGAAGTACTGTCACCCATGGAAGAGATGCCAAGATCCACTCTCCTTCCATCATTTTCATAGATAGACAAAGCAAATGCTGCTATGCCACCTTCAGGACTGTCAATATTTAGGCGCATAACTGCTCAACAGTGTGCTCCTGTAGTCACACAGAGGTGGCTACCACCAACTTCAACTACACACAGAAGGACAACACCCTCAGGGTTGGCAAACACTACCGTAAAAGGTTCCCAAGTCCCAGGTGGTCTATGTGAAGCAAAGCACCCTTGCCCTGAACCACGTATCCCAGAACTATCCAAGAAAAGCAAAGATCAATGTTTTCTCAACTATTATTGGGCTCTGTACAGTAGCTTAGTCTTACCCGACAATGCTAGTGAGAAAGCTACCCTGTGAACTAGCCATCCCATTCCTACTATGCAGTTTCAATAACCCTATCTAAAAGGCAGTCCTCCTTGTGAGAAAATCTAAACAAAACTGCTGCTTCTTATATGCATCTGCAATACCCTCATACTTGTCATACGCTCAAAGTTGGAATTCAAGCCAGGTGTGATGGTGCACACCTGTAATCCCAGCACGTGGAAGGCTAATGCAGGAAGACTGCTGTGAATTCAAGGCCAGACTGAACTATATAGCAAGACCGTGTCTCAGAAAAGACCAAAAAAAGTAGGAAGCCTTTCATTCAGCACTTTTTGGAGCACCTGCTACCACATAAAAGGTATTATGGGGGGCTTGGGATTTAGCTCAGCGGCATAAGTGCCTGCCTTGCCCAGTGCATGGTTGTGAGTTTGATCCCTGGTACCGATAAAAAAAAAAAAAAAGCAGATAAAAGATATTATGCCAAACATCAATGAGTAAAAAGTTAATAAAACCCTCTGTGGGACAAGACCCTCCATATTATATGTTTTTTACTCAGAATTTCAACTCTACTTCATCTTCTCTGCCCTAACCCCAGCACTGTGTAGTGCTTTTCCCATAACAGGCACTCAAATTTGGTAACGGAATTAACAACACATTGATTTTGTCTTTTCCTTAATAAATCGAGTCTAAAAGGAGAAAATGGAGAAAACAAAACACTGTAGCACCAGTCACATCACAGGCACTTGTGTTAACTGAATTTTCAGAATGCAGGAATGTCTGTACATGGAACAGCACTATGATAGCGATATGAGGTGCACGAGAAATCAGAAATCAGCACATCCTTTTAGAGAGGAGCCGAGATTTTCATTAGCTCATTCTGAAGGACAAGCAGAATAGAAAAGCAGTCAGGGGCTGGGGATTTAGCTCAGCGGCATAAGCACCAGCCTTGCAAGCGCACAATTGTGACTTTGATCTCCAGTACCCAAAAGAAAAAAAAAAGAAAAGCAGTCAAAAAGACAGAGCACCAATGTGGTATGAACGTTTACTGTGACTGAAACTAACAGTGGGGAATACAATGCATGGAGCTCTGATTTGAATTATTTTCACCCCCATTAATCAAACTTAACACTTTCTTCAGCATTTGCATCACTCTGCATGGATAATATTAAGAGCTGTGAACTCAAGAGATCCTCTTCCTTTACCTACAATTTTAATTTTATTTCTTAAATCTATAATCAGAATTTATCTGACTAGTTCTGGCAAGTCCTTTACCATATAACCAAAGACTGTCCAGGTGGGGAGGAATCTCAAAGGTTACCAGATACTTGTTTTGGGAAGTTATCTGTATAACCCAATCTCCTCTGTAATTAAATGGAATTTCTGCCCTGTTCATATGACAATTTACATTTTGTCTCCAAATGTATTTGCTGAAACACACTCTTGCTTTCCCGTCAGACTGTATGCTTGAGTGCCACCTACACTCATCTCCTCAGTGTTAATAATCACAGGCTCTGCATAAACTACCTTTTGAGCCAACCATGTAGAGCCCTGGCAGTCCCTTGTGAGTCCCAGACATTCCTGAATCCTGGATGCTGCCTCACTGTCACCTTCAGTAAGGATGAGCTATGGTCTCTTTCCTTACACCCACAGTCCTCCCATGGGCAGGGTCACCTTCCTGTTTTTAACATCAATACTACATTCTTTCTTTCCTTCTATGAATTAGGGCCTAATACTGCAAACATTTTTTTAAAAAATGGAACAAGATCCAAATAGACTATCCCATGTGTCAGCTTCCGAATGTACCTCTGAAACTGATAGATGTTTCCCTGCAGATGTTTTAAGCCTAGAATCATCAGTGGCCTTTCCTGTCCCATCTTTTGTTCCTCTGACAAGGTTACTGAGCTTCCTTGAGACTTCCTGTTTGAATAACCACACACTTGGGTGTCCCAACTCCCCTGTGTCTATTACTCACCATAAAAGGGACCTGAGGAAGTAACCAGCCAGCTAAACACAAAATGATCTATGAACAAAAACAGCTGTGGGTGAGCAGGAAGACAAAAAGACAGCAGGGATGTAGGCAATACTGTGAATTTCAAAAACAAGGTCTATTTAGTCAGGCATGGTTAAAAGGCTGCTGATTCAGAGCATTAGGGGCCTGTTTCATAACTAAAAATCAACTCGAAACGTGAATAACTCTGTTTTTAGTTGCGTCCAAAATCACATGCCCAACACATCTACCAACAGATCTGATTCTCCTCTCTGTTAAAGAAATGTCAATAGCAATTCAAAAGGTTTCCCCCAAAACTTAGTGTCTATTTTATTTCCCACTCCAAAAAGCAGACACTCTCCCCTACTTCCCTAACTGTTATGAAACTAGAAAGAAAGAAAGAAAGCACAGATACAGACAGACCCAAGAAAAGCAGCCCAGAATCCAAGTCAACATTCTTTGGACATCTGGAAGGTATGTTTGTCTCCAGAATTAGCCTAGCTGGGGTGGCCTGGACTCACCACTGACGTCTGGGCCAGGACATAACAGCTTTAAAGTGGATATAAGATTAAAAATAAAACCTTATTAGAATGGTCACAGAACTAATGATTCCCGACTCTACCAGGAGCTGATGCTAACTTATTTCTTGGCCTGTGGCAAAAATGCTGAAAACAGCAATAAACAAACCAGCTAGAGTTGCTAAAGCCATCCTGATAAAGTAAACAAACTTTATTACAGCTGCATTACAGATGTTCCCACAAACTTTCATAATCTGTAGAATTCTAAGAATTTATAATCTCTAGGAGACTTTATATCCCATGAATTTATCTAAAACATTTACAATAAATTCAAAACTATGTATAGAGCTGCCCTAGAAGTTAATCCAAGACACAGAAGCCTGTGGAACATGACCCTTTTCCCATGAAGAGGGAATCATGTGACCAAAGTAAATAAAAAACACAACCGCGCCTTTGATTTCTAAGTTCCCACAACCGCCTCAATAGTCTTCATCATCAGCCCCTTGCTTCTTCTCATCTCCAAAAAGAACAATTTCAATGAAAGTTCCAGGACATTCATCTGTATCAGATTGTGATCAGGTGCAAAAATAACAATCTAAAAACAGCAACATTAAGCAGGTGAAGCCAGCCCATCACAGTAACATACCTGAAAAAGCTGGGCGAGGTGGCACACTCCTATAATCCCAGCACTCAGGAGGCTGGGGCAGGAGGGCAGTCTGGGCTACATAAGCAAGCTCAAGGTCAGCCTGCACAAGATGGCAAGAGCCTGTCTCAAAAAAACAAACCTGACGGGTAGGAACCACTGAGGAACAGCGGCTCAGATGCATAAGACCATGCATCTTATGCATGTGACCATGTGAGCTTGAAGTAGCTACACTGTTAACTTCTTTCCTAAGAAAGTAAATAAAATTAAAACCAAGATCTACCTCTAAAACACATTTTACAGCATAAATTCTCCTAATTTCTTTCAAACTCTCAAACCTCATTATTCTAGCTGGCCACCGTCTTAGCCCATGATATGCTTCTGTAACAGAACCACAACCCCAGGAATTTTCAGTGAACAGAAACTCATTTGGCTGAGAAATCCAAGACCACGGCACTGGCATCTCAGGGCCTTTGTAAGGCACTATAACACTAAACTATAACTAAAGCAGAGGGCATCATGTGGGCAGGAGCACATGCAAGAACAAGAGCACTGTTGTAACAAACCCACTGCCACAATGATGACATGAACCCATTCACAACAGCACAGCCTCACACCCTAAGCCCCACTCAAAGGTTCCAATTCTTGAAACTGCCACACTGGGAATTAAGCTTCTAACACTGGAACTTCAGAGGACACAGTCAAACCACAGCGACCACATGTTTTTGAAAGTCCATTAGATGCTCACATTCCAGAAAACTAAGGGTCTGTCTTATGGGATAAGGTCAAAGAACTGATCTGAATGCATGAATGTGTAAGGGTGTGTGTTTTGTGTGTGTGTGTGTGTGTGTGTGTATGTATGTGTATGGTACTAGAGGATGAACCTAAGGCCTTCGCAGCAAGCTGCATCCTCAGCCTTTTTATTTTCTATTTTGAAATTAAGCCTCACTAAATTGCCCAGCCAGGGCTAAAGCTTGAAATCCTTCTACCTCAGCCTCCCAAAGTACTAGGATTTTAGGTGCATACCACCACTCAGTTTAAATTCCATATCTTGACCTAAGCATTTTACATTAACAAGTTATATGATTTATTCCTTAATTGTTTCTGAAAATAGGATAGTCATGGATTTTGAGACCATGTATGCAGATCATTACTGCATCTGATTAGGATTTCTGCTAGAAGAGCAGGAGATTTCACTTCCGGTCCCTGTCAGTGAATAGAAAACTCAGAAATCTCATTTCATAAGGCTGTCCCCCTGCCCTCTCTCTAAAGACCAGAGACTTTGCCTGAGACAGATTAAGGGCAGCAGACTAGTTAATATAGTAGAAGAAATTTCAAGGCAGTTGAATGTTTCCACAGGGGCACAGCTACTGTTGGGGACTTTTGGTCAGATTTATGTTGCAAATCAAGAGTAAAGAGTCCATAAGAATGATTTAAAACATTGTGAGTTTGGCCAGAAAGGAAGCTCCAGTAAAGCTAGGGACTGCAAAGATGAAGCAGAGATTGGTGAGAAGGAACAGGAGAATAGAAAAGATGGCCTGAGGTCATCACAAGAAGCAGAGGACTCCACCCTCTACAGCCTCAAAATTGCAAGTGAAAGACTTTAATGAGAAAGCCACAGAACACTACATTACAAAATGGTGGCAGGCACACCACATCCCAGAATGGCAGCAGCACAGAAAATTTGTTCCTTAGAATTGGATTCAAAGTGCACAGAGATCCAGGCACTCAATCCCTACAGCCAAGAGGGAGGCTTGGCTACTGCTCCAGCAGGCAGCAGACCTTGGCATCATTCATGTGGCACTTGTTTTAGGTGCATGCCTAATGGGAAGAGTTGTGGTCCAGGAAGGTTTCCACCCAGATTTCAGAAGGCCTGGGAGGCCAGGCAGTGTGTCCCTGAGAGGGGAGTATGTGAAGCTGTGAGTGAAAGGCCATAGGTGCAATAAAGACACCAGTACTTTAGAGCAGCCAGAAACATGGAATCATCTAAGGAAAACTGCAAGAAGGGAGCAAAGCACACCCAAAAGAGAAGCCATGGGAGCTACAACCACTGGAAGTACCAAAGGGGCAGCGCTACCCATATCCTTTTGAGGTCACATCTAGCCACCGATTATGGGAGATGCTACACATAGACTTCATGCCTGCCCTGCTGGATTTTGGACTTGCTTTAGTCCTCTTTCTTTGTATCTCCCTGTTTGTAACTTTTGGAATAAAAATGCCTATACTGTGCCATTGAACACTGGAAGTATTACACTTTCTTTTCATTTGTATAGGAGTTCATAGCTAAGAGTTTGCCTTATATCTGAGAGCAGATTTGGGATTTAAGACTTTTTAGCTATGTTGAAACTGTTAGCAGCTTGAGAACTCTTAAGAGGTGTACTAAAAGCCTTTTGCGTAAAGGAATGTGCAACAGTCTTTAGGGGGCATGGGCTGAATGTTATGATTTATGTCTGGATTTCCCCCCCCCAAAGCTTCATGTGATTATGAAGGGTGGGCTTTTTGGAAGTAGCAGAATCTAGAGTTTATGACTGACTATGCTCTAATGCTGAGATTAAGGATGTGAGTGCCACACCCACCCTAGGACAGGTAGCCTGCAAACAATATAGGGATGGGAAGAGGCTTGCTCTTCCCTTCTCTTGTGTTACTTTACCTCCATGAATGGTTGGGCCTTTGCCATGCCGCCCTATCTCAGAGCCAGCTGATTATGACTGAAACTTCTACAAACTGTGAGCTAAATAAACTTTCCTCCTTTAAAAAAAAAAAAAACTTGGTAAACACATTTCCTAAATGGCAATTATGAACTCTTTTCCAGAGAAAGCTAAAGAAAAACAAAAATAATAAGGAATCCATGACCCCTTGAAATGAACCTTAGCTCAGTAATGTTCTTAGAAGACTGAAAAGGAGAATGATGAACTGACTGGCAAATATGCATATATAGAATGCCCAGCTTGGAGGCAGGCAGATCACCTCAAGTTTAAGGCCAGTCTGGGGTACACAGTGAGCCAAGACCAGCCTGGAATACATAGCAAGACCCTGTCTAAGAAAACATAAGATGTCCAAGTGAACGCCATCACTTCTGGGCCTGAAAGATGGAAACAATGACAAGAAAGGCTCTGGAGAACACAGCAGTCATCTAAAAATCAGTCAATAAATGGCGAGTTAGACCTGGTCAACCAGCAAACCTGATTAACAAAAAAATGCCACCACGTAAGGGTTAGAATTTACGTGCAGCACAGGAGAAACCTGAAGATCAACAGGCTGACTTATCTTTAATGATATCAGATAAGAAAGCAATCGAACTGAACTCAGCAACACTCAACTAGAAAGCAGGCATGGATAAGGTAGGAAAGAGATAAAGTGGCATTCCCCTGTATAACAAAGTAGGCCACCCTGCAGGAAATGGGGCAGGGTACATAGTTCCCACCAGCAGACACTGACAAAACCCAGGACCTCATTCTGGAATTCAATAAATTCTTCAGAAATTCCGAGAGACATTAATGACTAAACATTATATAATTAGTATAAGTACTCAAAACCTAAATTCTCCCTTTGAAAATAATCTTCTGTCCTTTACAAATATAGTCTTCTTATTAACACGACAATTCCAGCCCAGAGTTCCTCGAGCAGAGACCTCTGTCAGAAACAGCAGGTTTAGCTCTCGATTTGAGACAGTCTTTTCAGTCCTCCAATTCAATCTCTCTATGATCACTCACCAGGTCTGATCTCACATAGTAAAGAGGCAAAAGCATAACCAATGTACCATGATGGGTCTGACTGCTGCCCACATACACCTGTGTGACTCAGTCATCTTACCCTGCTATTCCACAGGGGACAGCAACAGTTCTCAAGACTGAAGAACTCAGAATATCAGGAAGTGGTGCTCAAAAAAAAAAAGCACAGTAACTTACATTCACCACCCAGTTTTAAGCTCCCATTCTTTTTAGAACCCATGCAGCCCATCCCTAATACTCCATGAAAGGCAAACAATGCCTTTACCATTATCTAGTTACTTTTACATCTTTTTCAAAGCAACTCGCCCTTCCTGGAAAGCCCTTTACTCATGTCCACTGCTTTTCTCCAAGACTCAAGCAGCTCTTCCTGACTGACCTCAGTACATACTCTGTCAATGTGCTCAGCTGATCTTCCCTTAGCATTTTAAAGGGCTCAAACTAAATTACTTTTCCTGTACCCACATTTTTGTGTCTTATCTCCTCAAACACATGACAAATTACCTCAGGCTAGAGAGGAGGTCTTAACCAGCTATGTAACTCATATATCCTATATAGTATTCTGATGTCCACAAATGAAATTTTCTCCCCAACTGCCTTGTAATGCCTTTGTCCCCCAATTAGAATCCCAATGCAACAAACCTGCCTCATTTTGGGCTGGTGGGTCCTTTCACATACTTGCAAATACTTCTCAGAGTTCCATGAAGTCTTCCAAGAAAGCCACACAATTCTAGCTTTTGATCTATTATTCTAAAAAGCTCAGTAACAAGAGACCACTATTTAATACATATTAGAGGAATGAAGATGGGATATTCACAGGATGTAAGTAATCTGTGGAACACTTTGTTTTTAGCTGAATGTGGCAGCACATACCTGTAATTCTGCCACTCTGGGAGGCTGAGTTAGGAGGATCATAAATTCAAGCCCAGCTTAGTCAATTTAGCAAGATACTAGATTAACATTCAAAAAAAAAAATTTTTTTAAGGGCCTGGTTATATAGCTCAATGTGAAGCCCATTGCTCAATTTCCAGCACTGAAAAAAAACTGTTTTCACCATGGAAATCAAAGTTATTAAAAAACAAACAAACCAAACAACTTAGGCATTGTTACCAAAGCACATGACATACTAAGACACTGTTAAAAAACTCTCTAAACCTGTAGCAACCACTACAAATTTATCATTCTACTACAACAAACTACAAAGCATCAAGCAAAGCACACTACCCACTTGTAGAGGGTACAATAGAAGTGGACAGGAGGACTCTCGGGCAGCTCCTGCGCCCCTCCTCAGGCTTCGTAAACAGACTGACAGCTCGACTAAAATCAGCATGCTCACTTGATTGTTCATTCAATAAATATCTGTTAATGCCTATATGTCAGCAAATTCCAGCAAAGAGTAGAAAAACAGTAAAAGAAATATTGCTTAGGTGATCCAGACTAAGTTAAGATTCTATGTTCTCCTACTTTAAGCCCAAAATCATCCCAGAAAGAAATTACCAAAATTACCGATATATTATTTAGTACTTACTTGGCTAAAAGTATCTTAATTCTTTTTTAATTTAAAGAATAATTTACATGCAATAAAATACATACAAATATGTATAGCTCTGAATTTCTCCATCCATGCTAAGATAATAAAGCACAGCACTATAAAAGCAAAAAAAAAAAAAAAAAATTAGGTATTAACTAAATCTCCCTAAACACTGACAGGTGCTGTGCAGCCACTGCGACATCATTCTGATTGGCAGAAACCTTCACATATACTATGGTTTAACACTCTGAAACAAAATTTATTGGGTCTCTAACTCTGTACAAGACCATATACCAAACTCAAGGAGGGGAAAAAATGAAGGAGGCTAAATTTGAGTTAAGCTGTCCACCAACTTTCAAAACAAAAAAGATAAAATAAAAACCTAAAGAATATAAGAGTAATCCAATGTTGCCTTCAATATAACAGGAAAAAAACACACAGCTATAACCAGAGAACTAAAAAAAAAAAAAGGAACCAAACCCCACCACTTAAAAAGAAATAAGGTAAATCCCTAATGTGTCACTCAGCCTTTCCACAAGGGTTTCCTCCCACAAACTAAGAAAGAGGTAAGCTGCTTTATTTCATGAATATGTGGCAGAGGGCACCGGACTGACTGGGCCCAGTTATTTTCGGCTGGACCACTGGAAGAGAGCACGGGAAGAGATGCAGACACTTAATTAGTGTCCCTAACTCTAGTGCAAAATTCAGGGATATTTCTATAAATGAACTTTCTATTAGCCTCTATTGGCATGCTGTTAGTTTGTGGCCCAAATCAAATAAAAAAACATCCAATCTTATCAACCTACAAAAAAGAAAATGCTTGCAAATTCCATCAACACCCTCTGACAAATCTCTGTACAAGCAACCAATACAGGGTAATAGAACCCCAATGCACAATCATCTTAAAACTTGCCCTGATGATACTATTTAAGTGACAGATTAATCCCTTGTTTTTAAAAGTCTTCTCAGGAATTTCAAGCAGGAAAAAATAAACAAACAGCTCTCCTCTAAACTTTGACACTTTTCCCTACAACTCAAACAAAGCAGAGGTAGAGCTGTCAATTAAGTCCAGCTGCAGGCTAGCCTCAAGTAAAGAAACATGTGTTGGTCTGGCTGCCTGCTAACTACACAAACACAATGACTGTTCATCTGCTCCCACATGAGCTACACTGTACTCTGCATTATCCAGAAGTGAGGGCCGACAACAGTACATGTCTTCTAATTCTGCTGATAACGGGCTGAATAAATAACACTATCCATACTAAGCAAGTAAGAACTTATATCATAACCTTCCCCTTCAAGTGGTTAACAATCATCTTTCAGAGTCTTAACAAGGGACAAGTGAGTAAATATATAGTTTTAAAATGACTATTTCTTTAAAAAAATTAAAGTTAAAAGGTCAGAAATACATATAACACTTTATGAACAGTTTCCTCAGAAAATTTTTCAAAGCTGCCTTAAAGCCATATAAAAGTCTCACTTTTACCCAAAAAAGGACAGTCATCAATCTTCCAATTCCATATCACTTCCACATCTAATTTAACTACTTTGAGTTTTGGAAATAAAACTACCACATACCACATTTATTTAATATACCATCATGACTCATACTTCATGAAAATGGAGACATAACATGAATAAAAAACAAATTCAAAGGTATTTCCTAAAGAATTTAAATATGCAGTGTTCTGGGACATTTATAAGTCAGTCATTCACTCACTCTCCCTACATATATTTGTCAAACACAGTGTTGCCAAGCACTAGAGATATAATTTCTCCAACCTCCATCCAAAAGGTAAGGGAAGCTTTTCCATGCCTGCATCTCTCCCTTAGGACTTATATAACATGAGCATACTGGTCTACAGCAGAGATCACCAAACTTGTACAGCAAGGGACAGATAGTAAATGTTTTAGCTTTTGTGGGCTGGGACATAAGGAGTCTGTCAAAATTACTTAACTCTGCCTTTGTAGTGCAAAACAATCGTAAACAATTATTAAATGGGCTTAACTATGCTCCAATAAAACTTTGTGAGTACTAAGATTTGAATGTCAAGTAATTTGCACAACTCACAAAACATTCTTCTTCCTCTTTTGATTTCCAACTAAAAAAATACAAACCATTCCCAGCTCATAATCCATACAAAAGCTGATGGAGGGGCCAGGCAGGATTTTCCCAGGTGGGTGGTAATCTGCCTACCTCCCAGGTCTAGCGCATACAGGTCCTCATCTAGACCTCCTCAAAGCATGAGGTTAAGCAACATCCTATGAATCATCATTCATCCAGGAATCTGCATGGTGCTGAGGCACAGTAAGCAAATAACAAGTGTCAGTTCTACTGAACTGAAAATGACTAAACTGCTAACTCTGACTTCATGACTAGCTGGTGGTATGCAACTATTAGTCCTAGCTACTGTAGAGGCCAGGGCAGGAAATTTGCTTGAATTTAAGAATTAAGAGACCAGCTCAAGCACATGGCAGAACCCCATCTCTAAACAAAACAAAAAACAAAAAAAGAATCTTTAGACTAGAGAAGTATAAATAAACAAACATATCATGTGATAAGGCTAAAACAGATAAACCTACAGGGTGATGTGACCAGGACATCTAATTTGGGCCAGTGAGTAGGGCAGAAAGGGCAGGGAGCTGGTAAAGGATTAAGATTTAACTGAGAAAAAAGTAATCCAAACACAGCCTTTGTGAACATAAAATGATAGATGGTCAACCTACAAGCTAACAAATAGCCTACGGACCTTGTCTACCATGCCAGAGAGCTTGGACTTTATCCTAAAGACCTGTGGAAACTCTGTAGGAATTTTTAGCTAAAAAATTGATCAGATACACACTTTAGGTTCATCAGTTAGTCTGAAACATGGCTGCTCAAATAAAGATGGCCCCCAAATTTGGATGGTTTCACTTAGATACTTTGGGCTTTATAATGATAGAAAAGCGATATGCATGGAGTAAAAACTAGACTGACTTTTGAACCTGGGCTATCGATCTTCAGCATAATATTCCTCTGGAGTAATGCTGGTTAGCAGCCAAGAATCACAGCTCCCTGTCAGCTACTCAACAGGACAGTTAATAATCAATATCCTACAGTATACCATATGGCTAAACTAAGATGCTCAGCAGGGTTGGGTATATTAAATGCCCTTTCAATTTAATAATTTGCAACTTATGATGGGTTTATTGGGACATAACCTCATTACACATTGAGATACATCTATTTAAGCAGCAAAACTGAAAGCAGAAAGACCACCAGTTTGTTAGGAAGCTGCTGTGGTAATATAGGTGAAAATCAATGGGCATGGGCAAGGTGGATAAAAAGCACTTCTGACTCTCTACAGCTTGACAGTGATGGTAAACCTTTTAGAGACAAGTACCCAAACTGCAACCCAAAACTCATTCTTTATCACAAAGTACCAAAGTGCAACTAAACCTGAATACAGAGGTTTTAGTTTAGAAAACATAACTCATATGTTGACATCTTTCAGGGCAGTCTGTAGGTAAGAATGGGTGGGAGGGCCATGGAGAGAGTTGGCCAGAGAAACTCTACCCTACAGTGGTGGGTCCTACTTGCTCACCAAAGTTGTCCTTACTGGTAAGAGCCTGTCAAGCATGATTGTCTTTTAGAGAAGAATTGGAAAAAAACTGGTTGAGAGACACAGTGTTGATAACTGAGATAGAGAAACAACAGCTATGAGTTGGGTGAGACAGTAAGGACTGAATTTAGTTTCAACACGGCCTCTGAAGGTACCAAATTAATATATCCAACAAATCTTTAGATTTAGAGAAAGAGCTAACCTAGAGATGAAAATTTTGAATCCATAAACCTGCAAAGAGCAAAAGAAGCCTTGGGATTAACATGTTCACTCGAGGACAGTGAATGAGGTGAAAAGAGAGAAGAAACCAGCAATGAAAGTAGATAGGAACTCAGGATCCAGTAGACACAAGGTCCTGGGTTCGATTTCTAGTACCAAAAAAAAAAAAAAAAGTAGAAGCATACTAAAGAACATCAAGGAAGACAACCAAAGGAGTCAAGCACCTCTGAATCAACATATACTTGAACTTTTATTTTAAAGTTCCCCTGAAATAACTCAAACTTCTGAGACTTTATCAGAGAAGCTATAAGCTTCAGGGCTAGTGTCCCTGACCGAAAAGTATAAAGCCTAACTCCTCCAGGACTTTTTTGGCAAACTACTACCACAAGATCTTCTACTTCACTGAGTTATAAAAATCTAATGAGCAATCAACTAGAGGCTTTATAAAAAGACTCCTTGGTCTTTACAACAGTATTACAACTGTAAGAGTACACACTCCTGAAGACAGGACAAGCAATCCTCTCTACCTTTCCATCAGGCACGGAGGTATGTATTTCTTAGGTATTTTTAAAATGCTTTTGTAATATTTCATGATAACATGAGAATGTATGCATAGGGGAAGAGGTACACAGCAAAATGCATACCCCACTTCCTAAAAGGATTTAGAATAAAATAGTCAAATTTTATTCCTCCCACAAATGTGACCCATGACAAACTGACAGGGTGAAGGGATGCCTTAGAGCTCCAACTTCTCCCCCCATATGTAAGGGCTTTTTTTTTTTTTTCCTGAGTGCCTTAGAAAAATGGAGAAGGAATTCACAGAAAAAGCAAAAGAACTACAGAAGAAGGAAACAGCCAACAGCAACTTTTATAAAACTGTTCAACAAATACTGGCCGCTAAAGAACAGCTCCTTAACTTCTCAAGTTGAAACCTGCAAACTGAAAATCAGGTCTCTGTGAGACAAACTAAAATAGTGTCCCCTCGGGGTACACAAATACCACAGTGAAGTCACCAGAGTAAGCTATTGCTGACAAAGAGCCTACCTCGCAAAGATTTTCCTGGGGATGGGGGTACTGCTTGTCCTATACATACTCACTAGAAGATCAAACAGAATAGAATGCAATGCCTTATATATCAATTATGCTTATTTATACACATGAAAATAGTAGTCAGCAAAGAGCTTCACTAAATCCATTGTAGATTATTACAATTTATGAGGATCTAGGAAACTAATTTGCATTTCGTGTTAATTCTGGAAGTTCTATAAAGTTTGAGTCAGCTGTGTAAGAACTGTTTTCTTAACCTAGTTGCTTTAGGAAGAGGGAAAGCTACCTTCCTCCAAGATTCAAGACCCTGTCTGCCAAGTTTCCACTCACAATGATTATCAAATTAATTAAAGGGTCTGTTTAATAAAAGGCCAAACCTCAGCTACAATCTTACTACCCACTCAACTATCCCTGGACAGCGATAAAACTTATTGTAACTTATTAGCATACAGCATAAAAGCAAAACTTTTTTAAAAGTTAACTGAGTAACACAGAAGTTAGTAGACAAGATCCAAAAGTTAAAAGCAACATAAAAAAGACTTCTTTTTAGAGAAGTGTCTGGTGAGCTTTCTCTCTACAAGAGAAAATGCAGTTCCAGTTCCCACAATAACTTCAGCTCTTTATATCTGCACCCTGCACCAGGGATTATGGTATATGGATCTTAGATAAAACAGCAGCTTTTAGGATTAATGCTGATTTTCCTGGATTTTGCACAGGAAGTGATGATACTGGTACAATGATCTAATTTGTACATGCCATATATGTTAAAAGTATGTGTCAGCCCAGATTTACCACCACCACCCACCCCACCCCACCCCCACTGAAAAAGCACCAGTTACAATAATCATGTAACTTGCAATGTGAAAATTTCAGAAGGTTTACCTAAGAAATTGTGAACTGTGGTCTTTAGAGCACGGAGTTTAGCAAAAAAAGACATGCTTGTCATTGTATTTACTGTTTAAATATATCATGTCATGTTTCATTTTTACAATAAAAAAGGGACTTATGATCAATGCCCAAACATACATGTTTCTTACAACTACTTAAGTATGATCTGACTTGGCTTATTTTAAGGTTTACTGTGTTTAAAGCCCAATACCAAAATGAAGTCTACAAAAGTGGCAGCTAGACTGAACACACTGTTCACTTGAGTTTCACATGCTCTGCAAGGCCAAAGCACAATATGCATCACTTGTTTAAGGGTATGTGAAATTTGAACTGGATGGGAGATTTAATGGATGCACAAAACAGTCATGGTCCTTGACTTCATGGGAAATAATCAGTTACTAGAGCCTGTGCAATAAATGGAGTTAGGAAGTGAATACGATGAATATCAAAACACACATGATAAATAAAGCCTTGCGTGTTGTCATTAATTGTTGATCCTAACATTCATTCATACTTAAATAATCCTCATCACTGAAATGAAATGGGGAGGGAAATCAACCTTACTACACATAAACCTTCCTCCCTCTTTCACAGCACTCAATTTCCTCCTGGACCTCATTTCCAATCCAAAAACAAATATAGTTTGAATCAGTCAAAACTGTCTTTTTCTTAGGAGTTTTAAACAGCTTTGTTTTGTTTTTTGAAACACTAATCTTTATTAAATTTTACATCAGTGGTTGGATTTAACCCTCCTAGTGACACTTTTGCCATTCTATAAATATTTACTGAGTGCTTACCACGTCAGGAACTAAACTAGGAATACACTGCTGAATAAAACGGGCAAAGCACAAGGTAAAAGAAGGCAAAAAAAAAAAAAAAAGGAAATTAAAAAAACAATCAGCTCAGTGTGGCATAACGATGTCTCTGTCATGAAAGATCACTTTTATAATAGCAGTCCTGTAAGATTATAGTGCACCTGAAAAATTACTGTCACCTGAAGACATCAGAACTGTCCTAACCTCCTAGTGCAATGCATTACTTATGTTAAACTCATTTTATGAATGCCATTTAGCAAAGACATTACTAAAAACAAGAATTTTCAACAAAAACTAGTCCTAGTATATAATATTCTTTGAGTAAAAAAGTCATGTTGGGAGTGCTAACTAGGTGAGTCCTAAGATCTCTTTTTCTTTTTTTTCTTTTTCTTTTTTTGTTTTTGTTTTTGTCTTTTTGAGACAGGGTCTCACTATGCAGTTCAGGCTGGCCTTGAGCTCACTTTGTAGCACAGGCAGGCTGGTCTCTAACTCACAATGATCCTCCTGCCTCAGCCTCCCAAGTGCTGGGATTACAGGCGTAAGCCACCACATCCGGATGGATCTAAGATCTCTTTTGACTTTGTTATTATCATTACCCAAAGTTACTGTATCTGCTTCCCAGCAGCAGCAACTCCATGTCTGCCACACTGTCCTCGGCCACACTGTCCTCACTGAGAACAAAACGCTGAGTAATCTACCTACCTCTGCAGTCACCTACAATAAACCTTAGCTGCTTCTCACAGCCAACAGAAAACCAGGAAATCCAAGATTTCAGGCACTTTGGTGCATCGAGGCAATACCTTTTCTTTGAATTTTTTTAAAGTTTGGAAACTGATAAAATAACACTTCCAGAGTATTCAAAACTGAACAGAAACTAAAGTCAAATTTTTAGCAAAAAATGTATATAAGCTATGAGAAGAATTCCTGCCAATTTTTAAAATGTAACACAAGAAAATGGTTAAGGACCATTCTCACAAAATCTTGAGGTCTATGGCAACATCTTTAAAAAAGCACCTGTCCCAAGATACTACTACTTCTAACATTTTCCACTATCTTTTAAAAAACTGAACTCAATACAGTCTGTATCTTCAGTCACTGAAAAGAAAGTGCCTGAGAGTTTTACTTTATAAACTTATTTTCAAAAGTTTCATGTAACAAATAAATGGTATTTACTACAAAAGGTGCTAAATACTGCTAACATTTATTCCACATGCAGTAATTTAATTACACTTTGCAAAGTACTTTTTGTAAATCACATTCTTTTTCTGGAATCTTGATACTTACATAAAGTTTAGTGTGCTAGCGAGCAGTGGGGAAAAAATACAAATTATGATCAAAAGAACCATTTGCCTACAAAATGTCCCTTTCAAACAATCCTAAATAATGTTATTAGCTCTACAGAATTACCTTTCTTTGACAGAAGAATGGCTCGAGGCAGTCTGTTCTCTCTGGAAGTTCATTAGTGCCAGCTACTGGTAAAATCAAGTCTCCCAATGCAATGGAGATTTAAGTCCTACCAATCAAATCTCAGTCTCTCACATATATGCTACTCTGTGAGACATTTTCTGTCTGTTAATATGCCTTTGTAAGTTAGAAAAACTTCGCTAGATCAAACCTCATCTTTAATTCTTTCAGATAAGTATATCCTTTCTCATCTACAGCCTGCCACGGAGTTTTCTGTGCATCCCTTTCCTGACCTTTAAAAGGTCCGTGCGTTTCTACACTTGCTTTGAATTAAAGCAAAAGACAGCAAGAACTTTTTTACATAGGGACAAAACTGTGCCCAGCAATTACAGTGAATATAGGCACTTTCTTTTGTTTCTTCTGTGCTAGGGTTAGTGGTGAAATAGCTTTGTAGTTCTCATTTAAATCAGAAACAGCTCTAAAGAACAGTATCTTTAAAAGTGACTCTCTAGCTCACTTACACATAGGTAATATATACAGCAAAGGCAACTACGTCCCTAGAATTCCCTTTATTCAACAAGGCAAACAGCAATCACTCTGAATCAGGGTGACACAGAGACATCTAAACATTTTCAAAGCAAAAGTGTTTAAAGTAGACCTTCCTATCTTTGCGCTCCTACACGTCGGTACGGCCCTGCTAAGAAAGAGAAAAGCAAGGATGGGTGTTTCCGATTAACGCTTCAATAAAAAGGACCAACATTCTAACAACCGAAATGGTGAAACCTCTCTACAAGCAACAAGTCTGGTAAGTTAGAAAGCACTGCAAAGCACAGATCAAGGTGGCGTGGAGCGTCTTGGCCCTCGCCGGATGTCAAGAGCTCAATCAACTTTAGAAGTTGCATAAAGGAATTTCTGTGCGGCCCACGCCGGGAAGCAGAGAGCTCGCACACGGCTGTCTGAGCCCCTCAACTGGAACACGGGTAGAGACAGCCTGGAAGCTGGGCTAGCAGTAGTGAGGACAGGGCTGTCACCGCTTACCCAGGTGCAGTGTGAGGTTGATGGAGCTGGGGTACTGCACCCCGGACAGCATGGTCTGGCTTTGCCACCAGGTGGTGTCGGCCTGGTTGTTGTAGTCGGTCAGGAAAGCTGCCCCGTGCTGCAGGTGGGGCTGCCCGGCGTCGCACAGGTGACAGGACTTGGTCACCCCGGTCACCCCGGTCTGCACACAGTACTCCTCGGGCGGAGTCCCACACGTGTTGGTGGCCTCCACGGTCACGTTGAAGGCGGCGTTGACGAACTCTGGCATGCAGCGCTGCGGCCGCCCGCCCTCATCCGTGCACTCGTCCATGGCCGCCCGGGCGCAGCCCGCCGCAGCGACCGCGAGCGCGACCAGCACCGGCCAGAGCCGCCCCCGGGGCCGCAGGGCCGGTTCGGCCCGCTCGCTGCCCCTCATCCCGCCGCGCGCGCGCCGGGCCACCGCGAAGGCAAGGGCTCCGCGCGTACCCTCGGCCTGGGGTCTCCGCTCGGCCGGCTGCGCCCGGGGCCCCGGGCCGGACTCGCGCGCACACGGGCGGCTGTGGCGGTGGCGGTGGTGGCGCCGGTGGGACGGGCCGGCCGGTGGACGCCCCCAGTGAGGACGGCGCTCCTCTCAGATCGGTGACCCGCGCGCTGCCTCCGCGCCTCACTCACCCACCCGGGACGCAGCCCGCAACGCGCGCCGACCCCCGACTTCCGAGCGCGGCCCCGAGCGCGCACCCGGGAGGAAGGAGCAGGGGGTGGGGTCGGCGGGCGGGGTGGGGTCTAGGGGCGGAGAGAACCCAGCCCCGGCCTCCTCTCCGCTGCTTCGGCGGCCGCGAGCGGCTCCCCCGCCCTCCGCGCGTCCCCCCCGGCGGCGGCTTCTCGCGCTCGGCCCGGGTGGGTGGGGGCAGGGGGAGGGGGAAAGGAGGGCGAGCAGGGGAGGGGGAGGGACGGCGGGGCGTTGCATGCCGGGAGGCGAGGCGAGGCGGCCGAGACCCGCCATCCGAGCCGGGCTGCGGCGCCCGGGTGCCCCCTCAGGCTCCGCGGCCCCTGGAGACTCCGGATTGGGAAGGGGTAGGAGGGGCGCTTAATGGGGCGCTGCGGGTCAGCGAGGCCGCTCGGGGTTGGCCTTTGGGCCTCTGGCCAACTTGAGCCCTGCCCGGCGAGTCCCCGCCCAGCCAGGTGTCAGCGCGCGCGGCCGGGTCGGACACCGCCCGCGGCCAGGACCTGGGACCCTGCGCCGGCGCTGCCCGCGAGAGCTGAGCCCCCCGCCCCTCCCCGGAGCGCCCTGCTGCGCACGCCCTGTCCCAGCCCCTCCGGGACAGGCCCCGGAATCGGGCTCGCTCGGTCCCTGGGGAAGAGAGGGCCTGGTTGCTGCATCGAAATGAATCTTGTGAAGCGATTTCCTGCCGCTAAATTAAAGTGTAACCAGGGGTTTAGCCCGGGGGAGGAAGGAAGTGGAAAGGCTGGGAATGGGATGACATTTTTCCCCTGGGGACGCAGACCCACTGCGATGTTCTTCCACTGTGTTGTTTGTGTTCTCTGTCTTGCCTTTAAAAGACGAAATGATCTGGATTTGACATTCCCCTTTTCAGGCCTGCTGAGTCACGGAATATTCTCAGCGCCAGAATGACTCAGTTCGCAGAACCTGAGCCAGAAGATCATGAGTTTAAGTCCTAGATCAGAACCTGGGCACGGACCCAGTGCAGAAAGAGTGAGCCAGGACCGGGCGGAGCGGGTGCTGCAAAATGGACCAGAGAATGCGGTTCTTAGATCTTTGAGTCCTCTAGCAAAGTGGATGCACGAACTGAATGCACGAGACGGATCTTTTTTCCTTTTCAGAAAAGTTAAGAATGCTACACGGTTTTAGATCCAGTAGTCTTGTTAAGACAAAGAGAGTGGGGATCTGAAACGATAAAATAAGTAAATATTAGGTGACTATGATTGGGCTCAGTGTTAGTCCCATAATTCCTAATTAGGAGAGCCTCAAGTGTAACCGTGTATTACACTGGGGGAAGCCTGCGGACTCCAGGGCACTTTGACAGGACCTTTTGGAGTACATCATCACGAAGTGCTGGCAGGTATATTGTTCATTTATTCGATGAGATGGGTGTAGATTATACATGGCTAAACGTCTCTGACCCTTCACCCCAGCACTTTATTTTGGGGAGAAGAAAGTTGTAAGAGCAATAATATTTTAATCTTTTCATACTTGAGTTGAAGCAAAGTCAATCTACTCCTAAAGGAAAGGATATCCTCAGTTCTTCCTTGTACTTGAGAACAAATGAACAAAGATAACGATGTCAGCAGTAAATAAAGCTACAGATACTTTAATAAGTATGTGTCATAAATATTAATGCAGTTTCCTTCTCTTACATTTTCAGGACTTTATGAATATTGACAAATTAAAGGGTGGGTCTGTTTTGTCTTCTACCAGAAAGGCAAAAAGATAAACATCGCAAAGGCTGCAAGATCAACATGAATGCGTTTCCTTTTCACTTTTCTTTGTTGTGTCCTGAGTTAACTTCAAACTATTACTTGTGCTTATTTGCTACATAATTTAATTACCAGAATCTCATCTGATATTTGTAAAGCTATAAAGAAACTTTCCCTTCATCACTAAACCTTACTGTGCAGGAGGAAGCATCTAATGTGAAGAGGAGTACATAGCCATTGTGCTTGATGTTCCATTCTTTGGAATCTGATTCAAAGATTTTGTTAATACAATTTTTAAGACAATTTGGGAAATCTGAACACTAGATATTATATAATATTAACAAAGTACTTAGGTACCAGGGAGATGCCAGAGTCATTAATATTTTTAAATGAATATATATGAGATTTTCCTTTACTGCAAGTTGCTCTGCTTTTCAAAACATCCTAGAACCTTCTAAATAAATGTTAACTGCTTGAAAATTCCGTTATTTACTAAACAGATATATAGTGTTTAGAAGAAAAATATGAAAATTAGGTTCCGAGCCCTCAAAAGAAGCCCTTAGTGGCCAATCATCATTGCCCCCATGCAGCGAGACAGGCAGGAGGAAGGGATGTAGTTTATTGTACAGGCAAGAAAATATAGTTTTTTATTTGTTTTGTTTTTTTAACTCCAGAGAAAAGAGTTCTCCCTATCAGGATTTACATAAATAATTTCCAGGAAGGATGCTCATTATTCCACACCCAGACAGATGAATAGAGGTACCAGCCCACCAGAAAACCAAGGAGCATGGGGCAAGCAGTTCAAAAAAAAAAAAAACAAAAAAAATTGCTGTTGCTACAAGAGAGCAGCTTACAAAGCAAGAGTTTAAAAAATACATATCAGGCTTAGAAAAATAATTTATTGTTTTGGGTTTGTTGTTTGACTCTTGCTTTTTGTTTTTCTTTTCTTTTTTTCTCTTAAATAAAAAAAAATTTGAAAGTTTGTATTGACTTTTCAAGATTGCAACTCACCAAGAGGCAGGTATCTTAGCCAGTGAGCGTGGCTACACAAGCGTCCGAAAGGCCCACAGCCCAGGCCCTGTGGGCCGGGACACAGACCTGCTCACTGAGCGGAAGTGGCTACTGTTCACAGTACCATGCAGACCAGGGAAAGCTGTCTTCGCCTTGGCCTTGGGGGACTCTTGAGGTCCACTGACCTTTGTTGGGACTGATTAAACCACATGATCGTGGGACAGGACAGGCCAGAACAGGAGGTGGGGCGCCTCCCCCAGGACGAGCACCTCCTTGGGGACAAGTCCACTGGCATTCTGGCCAACTAGAGGCAGAGCCAGTTTGTCACAAAATCACCAACAGCAGAGCCCCTGAATCTGCCCAGGCTGCGTTCTTGGTGACTTGCTCTGGGCTTTGGCCAGTGTCCTTCCTTCCAAGCCTGCAGTCATTTTGGTTCTTTCTCCCAGGCTAGGGGCAGATGGTCACACTGCAGTGGTCTAGGAGAACTGGGCATAGTGGCACAAGCCTGCAAATACAGCACTCTGGGAGGCTGAGGCAATAGGATGGCAAATCTGAAACCAGCAGGGCAAGTTAGGGACTTAGAAATTGTTTCAAAATTTAAAGGGCTGTGGATGTAGCTCAGTGCAAAGGCCCTGGGATCAATCCCTAGTCCTGGGGAGAAAAAGATTATAACTTGTACTTTTTTTAAAGTCTTTTATAATTGCCAATGTTTATTTTTCCATTTTTGAGTCTTTCTGACCTCATTTCCCTGTATTCTTCCCAAACCTCAGCACCACTATATTATATGCTTTATCTTTAGAAACATAACTGTTATGGATTGGAAACTGGTGGTCAACTTAATGCCAGCTGGATTACATCAGCATGGTGCTAAATGTAGATGTTTCACGTGAGGAAAGTTGCCAGCATAAATAGAGATGAGAAGGAGAAGAGAGGCACTGATACATTGAGGCATTGTGGGTTCTTCTACTTGTTGCTATGTGAGCCGTTGGTTCTCCTGGAGGAGCTCTGCTTTCCTGGCTCCTGAGGGGAAGACGTGTACCACTTAATCTCCAGGATAAACTTCTTATGCTGGCTTCTGACTGTGCATGTACTCAACTGTGCTTATCGTTGGAGGAGTTCGGGGCCTCAGTGTCACTGAGGATGGCTGTGGTACTTTTCAGGGCAGCCCTGGTCTTTGTTTTTAGCGTGACTTCTCGGCTCCAGCGTAGAGCCCTCAACCTACTAGCACAGCTCCTTCACCCTGCTGGCATAGACTTTCTAGCTTCCACCACTGACCTTTGGGCTTTCCCAGCACAGATCCGTAAAAGAGACAGGTGTGAGTCCTTCTCTTGGGCTCTAGACCTCCAGCTGGACTTGTGGGAGACATTGTCATGGGCTCTGGGTCTTCATCTGGATCATTTGGGACATCACTGTGGGATGTCCCTTGGTTGAATATCCTATGTCTTTGGTGTTGTGGATAGAGTTCCTGCAGTTTCTTGTGTTAACTCTGGGTGACCATCATAAAACAGTATTATAAATTCCATGTCCTGTCTTTAATTGTTCTCCACACAACCCCCAACTATAACAATAACTTATACCTAACAATCATTAATAATAATAAAACAATGTTAGCCTATAATTACATATTCCTGTTTCTTCTTTCAAAATTACTCTGAGCAGAGTAATTTCATTGGTTTTTCCAATGAAAGGCTGAAGAAATGAAGGCTCAAAGAGATTAAGTAAAGTAGGAATCCAAGCCAGGGAGAGAGCCTGCGGCTTTTGGCCCCTTGTCCAGTCTGCTTCCTGTTCTATAAAGAGAGTAAAGAGAGTGCTCTCTTTGCATTTCTCCCATTTCCAAGGGTTTTAGACTATTAAATGGAAATTTAAAATTAGCTGAAAATTAACATGATACTAGAAGAAATTATAATGTCTCTTTTCCAAGTTACAACAACTACACTTAATACTCTGTGTTGGACTTACAGATCCTGACTGGGTTCCTGATACAAGTCCAAGCACAACAAGATAAGCTATCTTCTGTGGCCAAGCTCAAGTAAAGACAGGATACCTCTTGCTTGAGTTAAAGTCCTTCTTTCACGCTCAGCCTCATGCACTGACTTCAAGCCATCTTTACATTGTCACATTAGTGTTAAAAGGAAGAAGAGAGAACACTTTATAGCTTAAAACTTTATTGCAATATACAAATTTTAAAAATGAAGTATTTACAAAAACAAGTGTGAAATCCATCCTCATACCTCCCCAAATCTTCCCATTATGATAGAACTTCAGCTCTAAAAATTTTTATTATCCTTAGCATGATGATCTCAGGTTCTAGCCATTTTGCTGCAAATGACATGATTCAATTATTTGTAACTAATAGTCCATTATGTGTGTGTGTGCATATATATATATATATATATATGCCACATTTTCTTTATCTAGTCATCTGTTGATTGGCATCTAGGCTGTTTCCAGAGCTTTGGTAGTAAGAATTGTGCTGCTAAATAAATATATGAAAAAATGTTCAACATCACTGGTCATTCAAGAGAGGCAAATCCAGGGCTGGGGATTTAGCTCAGTGGTGAAAGCACCTGCCTGACAAGTATGAGGTTGTGAGTTCAATCCCCAGTACAAAAAAAAAAAAAGAGAGAGAAAGAGAGAGGCAAATTCAAACAACAGTGAGATTCCATTTTACTCCAGAAAGAATAGTTACTGTCAAGAAATCAACCAATAACAAATGCTGGCAGGGCTGTAAGGAAAAAGGAACCCTTCTCCACTGTCTGTGGATGTGTAGACTGGTGCAACCACTGTGGAAATCACTGGGGCTTCTTCAAGAAACTAGGACTAGAGAGATTCCATTTGACTCAGCTATTCCTCTCTTGTGTATCTTCCCAAAAGAATTAAAAGCATCATACTACAGAGATATATGGATGCCTATGTTTATAGCAACACAACTTGTAAACCTGGCTTATAAAGATAATTCTTTATAAACCAGATCTCAGAAACAACCCAAGTGCCCACGAACTGCTGAATGGATAAAGATGTGCTTTTTTATACAATGGAGTACTACTCTTCCATAAAGAAGGATACACTTGAGACATTTCTAGAAAAATGGCTGCACCTTGAGATCATACTCAAGTAAAATAAATAAGACACACATGTAAATACCACATTGTTTCTCTGGTGTGAGAAACTAAAAGGGTAAATAAGGACCAAAATGTATAATCGGTATTGTGAAATAGGAAGAAGATTTTCAAATGGGGAGGGGAACAAAACAGAGGGAGGGGGAAAGGAAAGAAGAGAAAATTTTTTAAAAATGACAAAAAAAGGAAAACATGGAAACAAAGCTTTTGTAAATGGGGAGGGGAGGAGGATAAGAAGCGAGGATACGGGACAGGGAAAATACAAGTTATATCACGTACCAGTACAAATTCTCTGTGATGAATGTGGTCATTATGTATAGCTAAAATAACCAACAAAATCTGACTGAGAAATAGAAGACATGCTACTATAAATTCCTTATGATTTTTCTTGTATGAGAAACCTAAAATATAAATAAACAAACGAGTAAAATAAGGGAGGCATGGTAGGAAACAAGAAGGCAGACTTTTTGGAGATGGGGAAGAGACTGGGAAGAGGAGGAAGAGGGAGGGACAGGGGATGAAGAGACTGAAAATTATCAAGATAAGTTGTATGCCTGTACCAATTCCCCACGGCAAGCATAACTACTGTGTATTACAAACACGCTGATAAACAAGAAGAGTCCAATGTTGTAAAGAAAAAAACTTTTGTTTTTAACTCAAAATAATTATTATTCTACCAACCAGATGTCAACTGCATCCCATCATTCAAAAAAAATACAAATAGGGCTGGGGATTTAGGTCAGTGGCGTAAGCACCTGCCTGGCAAGCGCAAGGTCCTAAGTTTGATTCCCTGGTACCAAAATAAATAAATGAGACAAATGATCCTTTTTATGAGAAGACATATTTTTATTGTGGGAACTCAGACTATCTGTAGTGAATGATTGATTGTGTCAATTTGAGACCTTTGGAAACTTAACTAAATGGGTTTAGCAACTCTACACCCAAGGGTGTAGAAGACCCACCCTAGGGTGGCTCATCACCTGGAGGTATAAAAGGGAAGGAGGAAGGACAAATGCATTCCATTCATGGGAGAAACTCCAGTCTTCCTCTTTGGTTGGACCTTGTCTCCTGGCTTCCAGTGTAGACTCTTCAGGTTTCTGGCATAGACTCTTCAGCCTTTCATCGTAGAGCCTTCAGCCTTCTGTCGCAGACCCGTCAGCCTGCTGGTATGGACTTGCACAAGACACTGGATAAACCCCAGACCTTGGACTGAACCCCTTTAACCTCCAGCGTGTAGACACCCTCTGCATGCTTCCTTATCTGACTCTGTGGCTGACCATCGTAAGCCAATCTTGTTGTTTCTTTTACATCTGTATATCTTGTGTTATATCTGGTCTCTCTAGTAAAACCCTGACTAATACATTATCTTTAATAAATGATTGACCCCAATGGTTACTGTTAAAAAGAAAATTCTTTATAACCAAAATTGTTATTATTGATAGTTTTCCCCAACATTTATTTGTCTTATAATTTATTGCCTAATTTACTACATTAGAACATACTCCAACGGTTCCTTTTTTTCTTCTCTTCTCTTTCCTTTTCTTTTCTTTTCTTTTCTTTTCTTTTGGACAGTAAACCTGGAAGTTATATTATTCAAGTCAAAATTAGAAATTCATAACTCTTTTCATGAGATTGTTTTGGGGCTCTGATAAGAGATTATAACACTAGCTTAGACTTTTTCCAATGGAAGCTGGGCCTGGGTGATCCAGGACTGTAACCCAGCACTCTGGGAGGCTGAGGCAGGAGCCCTGATTACAAGTTCAAGCAACTGAACAAGACCCTGTTTCAACACAAAACATTTAAAAATTGACTGGGAGGTAGCTCAGGGTGAAGGCCTTGGATTCAATCATCCAGCATTGCAAAACTCAACAACAACAAAAATCTAACTGAAATTATTAGGGTCCTATCATAGAACTCAGAGGCTTCCATCTCTAATTTACATGTATACTTGAACATATGTTAAATCACTTTTCCTTCCCATCTATATTTTTATTATAATAACCAAATTAAAACAAAATTTTAAAACATTACAAGATTTAAAAGCAAGATTTAAAATGACTTTTATTTATCAGAATTCCTTTTCCTAGCCTATATATATTTTTTTTGTTTGTTTTGTTTTGTTTTTGAGAGTGCTGGGTACTGAACCCTGGGCCATAGCATTCTAGACAAGAGCTCCACCCTGAGTTATGCTCTAGCCCCATTCTTCCATTTCAATAAGTGTGCTTCATTAAGATACAATATAGATACAGACAACTGCACAGAATCCAAAGGTAGAATTCAGTAGTTGGATGAGGTGTCACAGAGTCTACACACCTCTATAATCACTGACCAGGTCTAGAAATAAACTAAACAGCACTTAGTGCTGTTTGTATTATCATTTAATAAATCTTTAACATCATTCATTAATGTATTCACCTATGCAATTATCTGGATTTTATATATATTTGCTATTGTTGTTGTTTTTTCAGATTCTTTTTTTTTAATATTTGGCCTCTCACTATATTGCCCAGGCTGCCTTTGAACTTGTGGATCAGCTCCCCAGCAGTTGGGTCTACAGGCATAAGCTACCATGCCCAGCTACTTTTAACTCTATAACCCACCTAGTGCTTACTTTTTGAGTAGTGTGAGACAGTAGTTGTGTCCATCAGTGTTTACTAGAGAAACAGATCTAATACAGGATATACAAATATAAGAATACACAAGATTGGCTTGCAATGGCCACACACAGAGTCAGGGTAGAAGGGTGCAAAAGGCCCATCTGTGCTCTAGGGACCCAAAGGACCCAGTCAAAGGCCTGGAGCTTAGTATAGTGTCCCGTATGTGTCCATATTAGGAGGCCAAATGGTCTGTATCAGACAGGTGAAGGGTTGGTGCTGATGAGAGAGGAGACCACCTCCTGGCGTGGATCTGGACAATTATGGGTTAAGTGTGCAGCCACGCTGCCCAGGGAAGGTGATGTAGCTGAGATAGATGGTTTCAATTCCAGCCAGGCATAGGGTTCAGCTAATGTCAGTGGAGCATAGCAGACTTGGAAAGAGCTGTCTAAAGTCCCTTCCACCATCACTATTTATTCCCTTTTAATCATTGCTTTGGCTTTTGTAGCTTTGCTTTGAGCTGACTGCCAATGAAAATTTGTCCATAGGATAGAATCAATATAAAACTGAAAACAGGGCTTTGTTCTCCCCTCTCAGGCAGACACTGGTCCCCCAAGAGATACAGGCGATCAACTGCTTCTTGGCCTATTACTCCGTGTCTTGTCGGTTCTGTCAGAGGCTGAAGATGACATCCAAGGTGAAGGCAAAGACTAGAGTAAGAAAAGACGGAAGCAATCCTATCTAGGCTGGGTCTTCCACATCCACAATATGCTGAGCCAATTTAGTTGGGTATTTCTCGCACAAGTTGACACAATCAGTTAACTATCATAGAAGTCAAGGCATATTTTTCCTCCACTACTTCATAGTGTTATCTTTCTACCAATTATGTACTCAAGTGGTCTCTTTCAGGTATCCATATTTTATTTCATTGTAGCTTATAACAGTGCACCTGGGTATGGTGGTACACATCTATAATCCTAGCACTCGGGAGACTAAAGGGGGAGAATTGCTGTGGGTTCAAGGCCAACCCGGGTTACATGATGAGTTCAAAGCCAGTTTAGACTACACAATGAATACAAGGCCAGCCTGAACTAAATAGTGAGACACTGTGTCCAAAAATAAAACAAAATTATTATTATTATTACTATTTAGTGTAATCCCAGCACTTGGAAGCCTGAGGCAGGAGGATCTCCATGAGTTGGAAACCAGCCCAAACTACATCATGAACTCAAGAACAGCCTGAACTACATGGCAAGACTGTCTCAAAAAAAAAAGTGTTAATAACTAGTAGTACAGGTTCTCCAACACTTTTTCCAATTAAATTTTCATATAATTTTAGGATTAGAATTAGCTTCTCAGTTTCCATCAGAAAAATGACACAAAGTTTTGCTTGTAATTTTGTTCAATCTTTGTATTAATCTTGACGTAACAATTAGACAAGACTAACTCTTCCATCTGTATCTCTTAATATACCTCACCATTTTACCAAGGCCTTAGATTTTCTTGGTAATCCTTTTAGTTCACTGGGTAGAATCTTGCACATTTTCCACTACTTAGTTTTTTTCTCTAGTACCAGGGATCAAACTCACAACCTCGTGCTTGCCAGGCAGGTGCTTTTACCACTGAGCTAAACTCCTGAACCCACATTTTCCAGTAAATGTTTTGCTACATACTGGCATCTTTAGCTTGTCAATATTATAATATAGAAATACAACTGTTTTTTGTATATTGGCCTTGTAGCCAATAATCCAACAATCTTATAAAAGTCACTTCTTGTCACCAACATAGGGAAGAACTGGATACCATAAAACAAATACAAACAGATATCCAGGAGATTAAAAATTTTGTTGAAAGTATATGCAGCAGAATCAACCAATGTGGAGATAGACTAAAAGATCAGGAAGGCAAGATTGTAGTTAGTGATCATCAAATGATAAATTTCTTTCTTTTTTTTTTTTTTTTGTTTTTTTGAGACAGGGTCTCACTATGCAGTTCAGGCTGGCCTTGAACTCACTTTGTAGCCCAGGCTGGTCTCAAACTTGCAACAATCCTCCTGCCTCAGCCTCCCAAGTGCTGGGATTATAGGCATGAGCCACCATGCCCATTTTTCTTAAAAATAGCAAGGGAAAAAATCAAATCAACAGCTGCTAGACAATGCAAAGAAGAATAGAAGATGAACTAGAATCAATGAAAAATCAAAAAAAAAAATACAAAGCACATTTTAAAAACAACTGTTCACAGAAGTAACAGCAGAAAACTTCCCAACCTTGGAGGGGGGGTGTGTGTGACATACAGATGATTGATTTGTTCAGATGATGATTGATACAGGGTCCCAGTAAGCCATGATCAAAAAAAAAAAAAATACACCATGACATATGGTAGTGAATACTCCAGAAATTAAACACAAGAACAGAGTATTAAATGTTGTTAGAGAAACAAATCACCTGTAAAGGAAAACACATGAGAATCACAGCAAACTCCTCCAGACAAACCACTAAGTAAAGGAGAGCTTGGAGTAAAATGTTTGAAGCCTTAGAAGAAACAGCTGGGCTGGGGATTTAGTTCAGCGGCATAAGTGCCTGCCTTGCAAGCGCGTGGTCGTGAGTTCGATCCCCGGTACCAATATTAAAATAAATAAATAAATAAAATAAAAATTAAAAAAAGAAGAAACAGCCTCCATAAATTGGTGTGGTGGTGCACTCCAGTAATCCCAGCACTTGGGAGGCTGAGGTAGGAGGATTGTTGCAAATTCAAGACTAGCCTGAACTGCATAGTAAGATCCTATCTCAAAAAGTAAAAAAAAAAAAAAAAAAAGAGCCCTCAGCCCAGATTGTTGTACCCTACAAAATCATCTTTCAAAACTGATGGAGAAATAAGATACTTCCAAGATAAAAAAAATCTGAATAAATTCATGACCACCAAACCAGTCTTCCACAAAATTCTGAAGGACATTTTAGAAAGAGACAATGAAGACACCAATTCCAAATAGTCCAACAGAATGAATTCACCAGGAAAGGCAATCAATTAAGTTGATGCGAAAGAAAGGGAACCAACAACAGAAAAATAATACAATAAGGGGCTGGGGATTTAGTTCAGTAGCATAAGCCCCTGCTTTGCAAGCATGTGGTCATGAGTTCGATCCCTGGTACTGACAAAAAAATAATAATAATACAATGACAAGAATTAGTTAATACCTATTGGTCATAACCATCAGTGTGAATAGTCTCAATTTATCAGTCAAAATAAACAGATTAGCAGAATGAATCAAGACAAAATCCAACAATATACTGCATGCAAGAAACACAATTATTTCAAAAAGAAATTCATAGACTGAGAATCAAAGGATAGAAAACAATATTTCATGTGACAGGAACCTGGAAAAAAGGAGAAGTAGCTACTCTATTTGTAGACAAAGTGAATTTCAAGCAAGAATGATCAGAAGAGATTAAGGTCACTATATACTTGTTAAGGAAACAATCCAAGAGGAAGAGATAATAATCATAAATACATATGCACAAAATACTTTTGAACCCAACTACATAAAACAAACACTAATAGATATGAAAAACAAGATTAACACTAATACAGTAAAGGAGAATATTGATACCCTATGTCACAAGTAGACAGATCAACTAGACAAAAAAATCAACAAGAGCCAGGGATTTAGCTCAGTGACCTAAACACCTGCCTAACAAGTGTGACATCATGATTTCAATCCCCAGTACAAAAAAAAAAGTATCAGACATGAACCAAACCTTTGAACAAACAGACTTAGTCTATAGAGTGTTCACCCAGCAACAATAAAATAAACATTTTTCTCAGCAGCACATGAGTCTTTATCCAGAATAGATCACTTACTACCTCATAGAATATGGTTAAGTACATGCAAATAAATTGAAATTATTCCATGTATATTAACAGGTCATAGTGCAATGAAATGGCAAATAAATGGCAAAAGAAGCCACAAAAACTCATAAACACATGGTAGTTAAGCAATACTCTCTTGAACAACCAATGAGTCATACATGGAATTAAAGAAGAAATTAGTTTCTACAGTTGAACAATGATGCCAGTACAACATCATCGGTGCAATGAAAGCAGTCCTATGAAGGAAGCTTACAGCAGTGAATTCCCACATCAGAAAAAGAGTGAACTCAAATAAATAACCTAATGTCAAACCTCAAACTTCCAGAAAAAGAAGAACAAGTTAAACCCAAAACTCATATGAAGAAGGAAATTATAAGGATCACAGCAGAAATTAATGCAATTGAGATTAATAATACAAAGAATCAATGAATCAGAGAGTTGGTTCTTTGAAAGATTAAATAAAATAGGCAAACCCTCAGCCAACCTTATAAAAAAAAAAAAAGTAAAGACCCAAATCCATTCAGTTAGGAATGAAGGAGTCTGTTGAAATCTAGAAAATCTTCAGTGCTCATACTGAAAACCTATACTCAAAAAAAAAAAAAGATGGAAAATTCAGAAGAGATTAATAGATGCCTGGATGCATAGGAATTATCAAAGCTGAATGAAGAAGATATAAAAATCCTAAACAATCCAATATCAGTCAATGAAATTGAAGCAGTAATTTTAAAAAATTACCAACAAGCCGGGCGTGTAATCCTAGCACCTGGGAGGCTGAGGCAGGAGGATTGTTGCGAATTTGAGACCAGCCTGGGCTACAAAGTTAGCTCAAGGCCAGCCTAAACTGCATAGTGAGACCCTGTCTCAAAAAGACAAAAAATAAATAAATAAATAAAATTACCAACAAAGAGCAAGGGAAGAGCCGGGGATTTAGCTCAGTGGCATAAGCACCTGCCTGGCAAGTGCTAGATCATGAGTTCGATCCCAGGTACCAAAAAAAAAAAAAGAGCCAGGGATATAGCTCCATGGCATACCACCTGTCTGGCAAGCATGAGGCCCTGAGTTTGATTCTCGGTTAAAAAAAAAAAGAAAAGGAAAGGAAAGAAAAGAAATGCCCAGGTCTTAATGGATTCACTGCTGAATTCTACAAAAACTTTAAAGACCAACTAATGCCACTCCTCAAACTCTTTAATGAAATCGAAGCAGTATTCCCAACATCATCCCTATAAGCAAGCATTATCCTGATATCAAAACCAGCAAATAACTCCAAAAAAGAGAACTACAGGCCAATCTAATGAGCATAGATCCAAAAATCCTCAAAAAGATACTGGCAACAGAATGCAGCAAATCATCAAAAAGATTATATGCCGTGACCAATAGGATTCATTTCAAGGATGTGAGGATAGTTCAATAAACATGAGTCAATAAATGTAACACACCACATGAACAGAAAAAAAAAGACAAAAACCACATGACTACTTCAGTAAATGCGAAAAAGCATTTGACAAAGTCCAACCCAAGTTTGCAATAAAAACCCTAAAGAAAATTGGAATAGAAGGTCTTTACTTCAATCTGATAAAAACCATTTATGACAAACCAACAGCCACTTGGTATGATACTAAATGGTCAAAAACTGAAAGCTTTCACTCTAAAATTAGAAGCAAGACATTATCACACGTCCTATTCAATATAGTTTAGAAACATTAGCCAGAGAAATTAGACAAGGGGAAGAAATAAAAGGGATAAGGATAGAAAAGGAAGAATTTAAATAATTATTATTTGAAGATGACACAATACTCTATATAAACACCCTAGAAAGTCCACCAAAAGACACCTAAATTTAATAACCAAATTTGGTACCATAGCAAGATGCAAAGTCAACACTCAAAAATCAATAGCATTCTGATACACAGATGAACTCAATGAGAGAGAAATTAGAGAAAAACACTTTTCACAATAGCATCAAGGAAAATGAAATATTCAGAAATCAATACAACAAAGGAAGTAAGAGACCTTAACATTGAAAACTACAGTACACTGAAAAAGGAGATTGATGAAGGTATCAGAAAATGAAAAGATATCCTTTGTTCTTAAAGAGGCAGAACTATGCTGCCAGAGGTTTAGCTCAGTGGCACAAGTGTCTACCTGGCAAGTGCAAGGTCACAAGTTTGATCCCTGGTACAAAAAAAAAAAAAAAAAAAGATTCACAGGAACTTTATGCTTGCTTCAGCAGCACATATACTTAGAGAGGCAGAACCAATAACTTAAGCAATTATAGGCAAAAAAGGCAGGGGACATCACATTCTCTGACTTGAAATTATACTATAAAACTACCATGATAAAAATAGCATGGTAGTGGGGAAAAAAAGAAAGAAAAATGTAGACCTGAGGACTGATGGAACATAATAGAAGATGAAGAAAAAACTCTAAACACCCTCAGCTAACTTATCTTTGACAAAGGGACCAAACACCTTTATTGGAAGAAAGAAAGCTTCTTTAATAAATGGTGCTAGGAAAACAGGTGTTCCACATGCTGACAGTCAAGCCTAGATTCATATCTTGCTCTCACCATGCATTAAACTAAAATCAAAATTAATCAAAGATCTAAATTTTAAAACAGAAACACTTAATCTGCTTGAAGATAGAACAGGTAAAACTCTTGAAAATGTAGATATAGGCAAAGACTATGAACAAAGCCCCAGTTTCACAGGAAATATTACAAAGAATCAATTAGGATTATGCCTAGATCTTGTAACCTGAATAATATTTCTAAAATAACAACATGCAATATATTAACTAGTGGTAATTTCCTACTACTTTTTTTGAAATTCTGTGTCATTTTTATCCTTTTACCCTGTTTTGCTTTTTAAAATAAAAAAGAAAGTAGATAAATTCATTTAAAAAAAAAAGAATCAACTAGGACCACATCATATTAAAAAACTTTTCACAACAAAGGAAACCACCAACAGAGTGAAGAGACAACCCACAGAACAAGAAAATTTTTTACCGGCTATTCTTCAGTCAAAGGACTGATATCTGGAATACATTAAAAAATTAAGGGTTGGGGATATAGCTCAGTGGCACAAGTGTCTGCCTGCTAAGTGCAAGGTCCTGAGTTTGATTCCTAGTACCATTAGAAAAAACTCAAAACAATCAGACCCCCCCAAAATTTAAATATTAATTCCAAAAATGGGCATCTGACATGAATAGACACTTCTCAGATGAAGAAACACAAACAGCAAATAAATATATGAAAAAATGTTCAACATCACTGGTCATTTGAGAAATAAAAATTTACACAACACCAAGATTCCATCTCACTCCACAAAGAATGGCTTCCATCAAGAAATCAACCAAAAACAAATCCTGGAGAGGCTGTGGGGAAAAAGAAACCCTTCACTGTTGGTGGGAGTGCAGACTGGTGCAACCACTATGGAAATCAATATGGAGATTAAAAAAAAAAACCCTAAAAACTAAAATTAGCACTTCCATTTGGCCCAGCTATTTCTCTTCTAGGTAACCTCCCAAAGGAGTTAAAAGCAACATACCACAGTAGTGCATATGCAATACTCATATTCATAGCAGCACAATTTATAATAGCTAAATCTTGGAAACAGCCCATATGCCTACCAATGGATGAGTGGATAAAGCAAGGTGGTTTTTACATACAATAGAGTACTATTCTGCCACAAAGAAGGATAACCTTGAGACATTTCTAGGTAAACTGATGCACCTTGAGAAAGCAATTTTAAGTGAAATAAATCAGACGTATATGTTTAAATGTTGCATTGATTTCTTATGTGAGAAACCCAAAAGGTAAATAAGGACCAAAATGCAGGATAGATATTGGGAAGTAGAAAGAAAATGTTTATTTATTTATTTATTGGTAGTGGGAATCAAACTCATGACCTTGTGCTTGTCAGACAAGTGCTGTGCCACTGAGCTATACCCCAGCCCATGAAAATGCTTAAATAGGAAGAGGAACAAAGGAGGGGGCAGGTGAAGGTAAGGAAGGGAATAGGGGTGAAAATAATTAAAAAGAATGAAAGAAAAATAATATAAACAAAGTTCTGTAAATGTAGAGGGGAAGAACAATTGAATGAAAAAAATTAAACATTAAAAAAAGAACAATTGAAGGGAAGGGAGGAGAATGGGAAAAAATAATTAAAATATATTATGTACAAATACAAATTCCCTACAATAAATGTGATCATTATGTATGCAAAAATGTATCAGTAGCCAAGTATGGTGTTGCATGCCTATAATCCCAGCACTCAGGAGGCTGAAACGGGGATTGCTGTGAGTTTGAGACCAGCCTGGGCTACAAAGTGAGTTAAAATTCAGTCTGGACCATATAAGGAGATTCTGTCTCAAAAAGACAAAAAAAGAGTACCAATAAAATTGATTATAAAAATATTTCATGGTTGGGCATGGTGGTACATGCCTGTAATCCCAGCAGCTGAAAGGCTGAGGCAGGAAGACTGCTGTGAGTTCAAGGCCAGCCTGGACTAAACAGTGAATTCAAGGCCAACCTGAACTATGTTGTGGAACCCTGTCTCAGAAACAATTTTTCTTTGTATTTCCTGATGTTATTGTAAATTTCATTTTTGAATTTTTCACAAATGTAGAGAAGTCCAATTGATTTTATGTACATGAATCTTGTACCCTATAATGTTGTTGAACTCATTAAAGTTTAGTAGTTCTTACTGGATCCTTTATGGCCATCAATGAATACATTATCATCTGTGATAATTTTGTTAGTTTCAACTTGGATGCCTTTTTTTCCTTCAACTTTTTTTGTATAAGTCCCCTAAATAGGTACCCTAGTAAAATGTTAAATAGAAAAAAATTCACTTATTTCCAATAGTTTGTAAATTCCTAGAGCTTCCATCTATACAATCAGATCATTTTATGACATCTAATATAATGTTGAAAGAAAATGGGGACAGAGGACACATTTATCTTATTCCTGGTCTCGGGGAATTTTCAACACTTTACCACTAAGGGAAATGTTTGTTGTACATGTTTTGTATTTATCTTTTATTTAATTAAAGACTCTCTTCAAACTCTAGTTTGATGAATATTTTTAAATTATGAAGATTAGAATTCATTATGACTTTTCTGCATCTGTTAAAAAGCACATATGTTTCTACCATAATACCATATGATATTATTTTGTTAATACAGTGAATTACACTGATTATTTAATGTTAAACCAAAGTCACATTCCTAGAATAAATTCAATATGATTGTATTATTTCTAATATTTTATTTTGTCTATGTCACATGAGAGAAATTGCCCTGTAATATTCTCTATTATTACTTTTCTAAAGAAAACCTAGACATTTCTGTCAGGATTTAGTATCAAGATCATGCTGACCTTTAAAACAAATTGAGAAGTAGTCTTCTTTCTCTATTTTTTGGAAGAGTCATTTTAAATATATTTCACTTAAATGTTTAGAAGATTTCATCAGTGACACCAGTTAGGCTGTGTATGTGTTAGTACTATTATACTATTTAAATTTTCTATTTCTTATATGTTTAGTTTTAAGAAATTGTGTTTTTCAAAGAATTTGTCAAAATTCATTGACAAAGAGTTTACTTTTTTCTTTCTAATGTGGTAAGAACTTTATTCATTCCTGATGTTTGTGTTCTCTCTTTTACTTACTATGGTTTATGAGGTATTTTCGTTTTTGGTGTTTCTGTTTTGGTTTGGTTTGGTTTGGTTTTTGGTCTGGTGGGCGGGGGGGGTGTTGTTCTTTTGAAAGAGGGTCTTGCTATGTAGTTCAGGCTGTTCTAGAACTCACTATGTAGCCCAGGCTGGCTCTGAACTAGTTGCAATCTTCCCATGTGCTGCTGTTGCCAGAATGCCAGGGTGGTGTCCCATGGTGACAAAGAATGAAACCACAGGCAGAGGAAGTAGGATGCATGCAAATTTATTTTAAAATTATAAAGGGAAGAAAATAAAAGATACAAAGTCCAGGAAGTAAAGCTCCCACTAGCCTGGAGGTAGTTCAGAGTAAGATACCCAAGAAGGCTCTTTGTATACAAGTTTTAAAGAGGTTTAGAAGAGGGCTTGACCACTGTGTGAGCAACGTGGAATCTCCACCTTGCAGGAGACTATGTATCTTTTAGGATCCAGTCTGTGCAGTGTTCATGCTGGGTCCACACAGGGCCCATCCACCCTTGAGCCAGCGTCCTGCATGAACATGCTTTGGGGAGATGCGAAGCTCCCAGACAGCTGTAGGACACCTGGAAGATGATTTTGTAAGATCCCTGGAGGGTTGTGACTCAGAAGCCTCTCTTTTGGGCTTGCTGACTCCATTTTGGGGCTGCTGTTCTTACCGCCTAATAGAATCCTAACTCTTGTCTCACTAACCTTGTTATACTGGGATTACGGGCGTGCACCACCATGCCTGGCTTATCAGTTTTAATAGCTATTACAAATTACCAGCTTATGACTTTGACAAAAATTTTTTCTATTATTTATTTATTATGTCATTCATTTTATGTTTTTTTTTATTATTTCCTTCCTTTGACTTTGAGTTCAATATCCTGTTCTAACTTCTGGAGATGAAATCTTAGATAATTAATTAAAGTCATTTATATCTTAGTTCATGGGCTTAAAGATAATAATTTCCCTCCATGTATTACATTAGTTACATCTTGCAAGTCTTGATGTGATTTAGAATTATTATTTAAAATATTATCTAATTTCTATAGCAAGTTTTTTCTTGGCCCTTATAAATGTGTTGTTTTATTTCCAAACATTTGCAGATTTTCTAGTTCTCTTTGTTACTATACTTTGCTAATAACCGGCACCTTGATTTCCTAACTCAGATCAGGACAGCATGCTGTACATTAGGGAGATGAGGAAGAGGATTCTGGTTTGAGCAAATTGCAAAGGGAAGGTTGGCAGCAATACCTGTCTGATCACCACAGTGGACTCTATACAGGCAGCACTGGCCTTCCAACAGAGCAAGTCATCAGAGCTGACCCTTCGAGACTTACCAGCAGCCCCTGATTCCTCACCTTAACGTGACACAAGAGCCCAAAAAAAGCAAGACATTCTTCTAATAAGCAAGATTAGATGCTTGGGGTTATATTACTACTAAAAATATGGACCTTACTAATCTCCAAACTGCTGAAACAGGATATAACATCCTTCATTTGATGCCATATTTATCATTTCATGTTCCATTTGCAATTTAGGAACCACATATATAGTTTAGCCTCCCTAATATGGACATAATATCCACTGTCTACTCTACACTAACTATGAACTAGACACACTCCTAAGCATTTTACCTCTACCATTTCAACTAGTCTTCATATTTGTAATAATCCCCATTTTCAGGCAAAGAAACTAGAGCAATAGAAAAGAAGTTGTCCAGAGTCACTCAGCTGCTGATGACCATGGAATTCAAACTCAGTACATATGACCCGTGGGCCAAATGCTCTTCATGCTACATGACAATAGCAAGTGCTTATTTAGAGTTTTATACCAAGTAATGACAGTTTAAATACTCTGCACATACATTGCCTCCTTTAGTCTCTGTGACAATCCTATCAGATATGTATTTGTTATATTAGCTCATGTCCCTCTAGTAGATGACAAAACACAGGTGTAGAGAGGCTCAGTACCTCACTCAAGATCACAGCTAGTGAGTGGCAGAGCTGAGTCTCAAACATGGCAGTCTAGCTCCTGAGTCCTTGTCACCTCCATGATGCAGTTCTGCCTCTGCCCCTGCTGGGGAACAGTAAGTGTCACACATCAGTTCACACTTGTCATCATCCGTTCATCACAAATGAACATCCTTACAGGTTTGATAATTATGTCCAAAATGATGAGTTATTCATTTGTTTGTGGCAATGGGAATTGAACCCAGGGAATACTGAGCTATATCCTAAGTGCTTTTTTATTTTGAGATAAGGTCTCACTAAATTGCCCAGGGCTGGCCTCAAATTTTAAATCCTCCTACCTCAGCCTCCTGAATAACTGGAAATACAGGTATGTACCACCATACATAGCTGTGACATTTATTTCTGAGGGGATATTTTTGCTTATCAGTACAAACTTTGAATATTTTTCAAATTTTTAAGATTTTAAACAATTTGTAGAAATAATCTGCACACAGTAACACTGCACAAATATCAGTGCACAAAAATACACGTTCTACATTATAGTCTTAGTTTGTATTCTATAACAAAAAGAAATGACTGTCATACTTCAAGAAAAACCTTTAAATTATTGTTATAAACTGAATGTTCCCCCACTGCCAGCATCATATGTTGAATTTCCAACTCCGTTTTGGAGATAGGTGCTGAGGTGTTAATTAGGGTTGGAAGAGGTCATGAGAGTAGGCTACGACCTGATGGGTTCCTGTCCTCCCATAAGAAGAGATACCAGTCTCCACGAGCACCCCGCTCTGCTGCCCTCCTCTCAGTCCACCATATGAGGATCTAGGCGAAGGCAGTCATCTCCAAACCAGGAAGACAGCTCTCCCCAGGAGCCAAACAGGCCCACGGCCTGATCTTAAACTTTCAGTTTTCAGAACTGTGAAAAGATTAACTTCTGTTTTTTAAACCTTCCGGTCCATGCTACAGTGTTTGTTACAGCAACCAAAACTGACCAATACAACTGTTTAAAAACTAGCTTCCAGTTTCTTTCAAGAGCTATAAAGTGAACCTGCCATATCTCAGAATGTGCTGTGTGTACATGGCTGTGTGTGCATGGAAAATGAGCCCTGCTTTTAAATTATTATTATTTATCAATTGTGAAGCCTAAACGTAGGAGTCATTAATCTCTCTCTCTCTCTCTCTCTCTCTTTTTTTTTTTTTTTGTCTTTTTGAGACAGGGTCTCACTATGCAGTTCAGGCTGGCCTTGAGCTCACTTTGTAGCACAGGCTGGTCTTGAACTCACAATGATCCTCCTGCCTCAGCCTTCCAAGCACTGGGATTACAGGCGTGAGCCACCATGTCCAGCTGGAGTCATTAATCTCAATACCCAAAATTTGGTACACTTAATAGTCACTGCCCTGTAATATACCAATAAAAGCACCTTTTCAGTATTCAGTAAAGCTCAAGTAATTTCACAATAATAAAATGCCCAAATCCTGTATTCCTATGTCTCAGGTTTTTTTCCTCCAAAATGTTGCATTCCTACACATTTTAAATTTAATGTCAGTAACTGCAAGGCAGGATTTGCTTTGCTCTGCATGTATACTATCTGGACATTTTTCATGGGGATAAGATAAGTATAAGAACTAAGAAAAGTATTTTATCCTCATTTTGTGAATAAGATCTTTTTAAGCCACAGAGAAGCTTTATATTATTCTAAAATGTCGGAATAGTTCCTATCCTAGAACTTCCTTCTTAGCACATTCTTTATGAAAACATTTTATCACTGTGGAGTGCATGAAAGCATCTTTCATCAGGCTGCTGTCTTGACCAGGCTTATCTCTCCGTCTGTAATATATAATTACATAGTAACACTGAAGCCACAGAAAATGGAATCTGTCTCCCACCACCACAGCAGAGCTGCCGTAGGAAAAGACCCTCTTCACACAGGCAAATGCTGCAGTGGCCAGTAACAAAAAATATATTCCAGGCATGTCTAATTTCATTCATCCCAGATATGCCTCATTCTAGGTCATCTGAAGTTAAAACCAAGATTTTTTTTGGAAGTTTTATTTGTTTGTCTGATTTTTGTTTGGTTTTAAATACTGGTAGCAATGAGAGGTTAAAAGACTGAAAGAAAAAAGGTAGTAAAGCTAAATTAGATGTTAATATTATTTCTAATGAATGAGTGCAGTTTATCTGGTGTATTAGTCAGCTTTCCCATTGCTTGGATACAATACCTGACACCACAATTTTTTTTTTTTTTTGGTCTTTTTGAGAAAGGGTCTCACTATGTAGTTCAGGCTGGCCTTGAGTTCATGTTGTAGCCCAGACTGGTCTCGAACTTACAACAATCCTCCTGCCTCAGCCTCCCAAGTACTAGGATTACAGGCATGTGCCACCATGCCCAGCTGACACCCACGATTTAAAGAAGTTTAATGTAGCTCATGGTTCAGGGATTCAATCCATGGTTGGCTGGCTCCAGAGCAGAAATATGGCAGAAATGTGTGGCAGAACAATCTGCTTAGTTCATGGAGGCCTGGAGAATAGAGCTGGGAAAGTGCCAGAGAGGAATGGATGAGGGACCACGTATGGTTTCCAAGGCCACACCTCTATGAGCCACCCAACACACCCATGAACATGGTTTACTAATCTGCTAGGTATTTTGCTAGGTATCCAATGAAGTTGACATATCAGGATTAATCACCACACTTGGGGCATTTTGGGTTTTTAATAAATTTAAAAGAAAATTTTCTCCTCCACTTTTGTTTCGATTGTGTCTTACATCTTATAAGGGTCTATTAAATATGATTGGTTGTTAGGAAAAATACACCTTAGGATAGAGCTCAGTACAACTAAGACAGTGAACACCAAGCACTTTGTATCTCTAGCTCAAATCCTAGAAGTCAGCCTCAAACTTATTTCTACCTGGAGGCAAAGCCAGGTCCATTTCAATATCTGTCTGCTGAGCATTTTCCCATTTATCTTTCCCATTCCTGATCTTCCAAAAGCTATCATTAAAAGATCTCTAGAAGCAAAACACAATGAGAAGCAATGAAACTTTAAGAATGTGAGAGCAAAAGCAAGGGTTTCAGTTCTAGTGGAATATACAGTGCAGTCAAGAAGACTGAGTATATAAATGCAAATCATTGTTCTAGTGTATTTACAATGCAGTATAAAATTTTCAATGATGTTATGTAACTCAACTATGTAGGTAAGAATTAACTTTAGAGGAGTGTCTTTCCCCAATAAATAAGTAAGTGAGCCATGGATTAGAATTTTAAAAGTTGCAAGGGTTGTAAACTGGCATAAAAAGAGGAAAAGAACATTAGAAGTAAAAATATGTGTGGATAAATGTTTCAGAATGTACTGGAAATTCCTTTTTACTTGAAGCTATGTAGTTGCTTATATATTCAGTAAATACCTATAAAGCATCTACTGTTTTCCATGTATTTATTCATTTATCTCTATCCTAAAACAAGGCAAAGATCCAATCCAATATCTGTCATTCATTCAACAAATACTTGTTTGTTTCCAATTACATGTCAGAAACTGAAAATAGAATGGTAAGGCAAGGTAACACCTTGAACACACTTGAAATTTAATGGGAAGAATAAAAATTTAAATAAATAATTACAATAAAACAAGAGTGATACATAAGAAACACAGAGCTTGGTGTGGTGGTACATGTCTATAACCCCAGTACTCAGGAGGCTGAGACAGGAGGATAGCCTGAATTTGAGGCTAGCCTGGGCTATATAGTGAGTTAAAGGTGAGCCTGGACTACATAGGGAGACCCTGTCTGGAAAGGAAAAGAAAAGAACTGAAAATTAATGAAGAAAATGTTAAACAGCCAGGAATTTTTTTTCTTTGTCTTTTTGAGACAGGGTCTCATTATGCAGTTCAGGCTGGCTTTGAGCTCACTTTGTAGCCCAGACTGGTCTCTTTGTTTTTTCTGTACCAGGGATTGAACTCATGACCTTGCATTTGCCAGGCAGGCACTTATGCCACTGAATGAAATCCTTGGTCCCTCTAGCTGGTTTTGAGTTTGCAAAGATCCTTCTTGCCTCTGCCTCTTGAGTATGGGACTACAAGTATGCGCTACCATGCTGGTGAGCCAGGAATTATTTAAGTATGGAAGTAATATGGTCATATTTGTAAATTATAAAATACATTTCTCTTATTGAAGACAAAAATGAATCACAGCTCAGTGGCATAAGCACCTGCCTTGCAAGCACGAGATTCTGAGTTCAATTTTCCAGTACCAAAACAAAACAAAACAAAATGAATCACATAGGAGCAATGGAAGGTCATTTAACAAGCTAGGTACTACTATCCCTATAAAAGAGAAAATATGATAGACTAGAGAATAGAGAACATGACAAATTCAAGATGGACTTAAGAGGTAGAATAAGACCCTCCTAAGTATTTTTTAAGTCACGAAACTTTATTTTTGCTGGGCATGGTGGCACATTCCCATAGTCCCGGCACTCAGGAGGCTGAGGCAGGAGATCACTGTAAATGCAAGACCAGCCTGGGCTAAAAAGTGAGCTCAAGGCCAGCCTGAACTGCATAGTGAGATCCTGTCTCAAAAAGACAAAAAAAAAAAAAAAAAAAAAAAAAAAAACTTTATTTTTTTAAAAATTAAGTTTATTGGTCCATTTTAGATGTAATGATCACATTTATCATAGGGAATTTGTACCTGTACATGATATAACTTGATTTTTTTTCCCATTCCCCTACCTTCCCTTCAACCCCTCTTTCCCTCTGCATTTACAAAAGCACTATTTCCATTTTCTCTTTTCCTCATCATGTTTTTGTTTTCTTTTCCCCTCCTTTCTTTCTCCGTCCCCCGCTTTAGGAAACTTTAGAGGACAATGAGAAAGGTGCTCCTAGTTCCGGGCTTGAATGACAAGATAGTGGGAACCTGGTAACTGAGAGGAAACATGGAAGGCATGGTTTTGGAAATGAAGTTTGAAGATGCTGAATTCATTTTCAACAAGTTCAATTTTGGTCATAACATTGTATTAGGTGCAAACTAAGGTACAGTATCTGAACTTGTAAGTTTACAACGTAGAAGAAAATTTATTGTAATTAAGCATAACAAAAGGCTAAACAGAGATCAGACCAGGTTACACTACAGTAGCAAATAAAACTCAGAGCTCAAAGACCTCACCAATAAAAGTTTACTCGTTACTGAGATAAAGTCTAACATAGGTTCAGGGAAATTTCCAGAGTGTTCCCCATCGTGTGGTGTGTGGAATTTCCATTCGGGGGTTTTGCTGTGCCACCAGGAGACCATCCTTGCTGCCAGTTGGACAGGAGCCTCATGGTCAGCTCTCAAGCACTCTAGACAGAGTGGCCCCTGTCACTTTACTAAGCGCCCTTTCCCTGAGGAAGCCATGTGGCTCTGCCTTATTGGGCGTGAGCTGGGAAAGCGGGACCTCAAAAGGCCATTGGGTGAGGAGCATGTCTGTGCTGCAGATGTAAAATGGGAGCATCAAGGCATCCCTTGCAGAAGGACCGTGTTTGTACTGTCATTTGAAGCGAGCCCTTTTAAGAGCTGCCCACATGATGAAGACAGAGGCGGGACTTTGCAAGCTAATGGACCATGACACACAACACTGGAGATGCTGAGATACCTGGGGCATGGCAAAAGGAAACTGGCTGGTAGAGGAGATTTTCAGGGAAATAGAAGAAAAGCTGACTACAGAGATCAAGGAGGGCATAAATATGCTAAGGAGGTTGTAAAGCTCAAAGGTGAGCCAGGGAGATTTTTTTTTTTTTTTTGGTCTTTTTGAGACAGGGTCTTGCTATGCAGTTCAGACTGGCCTTGAGCTCACTTTGCACCCCATACTCAAACTTGAAATAATCCTTCTGCCTCAAGTCATTGAGATTTTTAAGTGAGTAGAGAAGCTCAAGCTTTAGAAGAGACAGTGAGATTATGATTCATTATACACATATAGCAGATGTAGAAGTAGATACACAGTAGTAAGTTTATCTACTTAGGAGATAGGGTGGATATATGAAGAAAGCCATTGGCTTAGGAGGATGAGAGAAGGCGCCATGGAGAATAAATTTGAGATTTCTAGCTTGATCAGGTCAATGGATGGTGACACCACTAATCAAGTTAGGAAGAACAGTCAGTGGAACACATTAAGCGTAAAAGTAACTTTCCACAGTTAGAAATCCAGGTCTCTCCGGCGATCCTTCATTGAAGTTTGTTTACCAAGAACTGATCAATAACTATGCTGCAATAACATTTTTCTTTTATTAAAAAAATAACCCTTGCCCACAGGAGTGGAGACTTTGTTTTTCTCCATGGAACACCCCCGTCTGTGAGTCCTGGCCAGTTTCTCCTGCCTCCTAGATCCCATGTACGGAGCATGGAAGCATCTGGAGCAGCCACATTTCCTTCTTCAGGCTAAATCTGTGGCTTATCTCGTATCCGCCTCGTGGATCTCATGGGAGGATGCAGCCCTTATTACTGAAATAATGTGTGGAAAACAAAAATAGCATTGGCAAGATGCTTCTCAACAAAAGCTTTATGGTGGATTTTCACATTAACAGACCCATAGAAATTTAACACAAGTGAATGTTTTGTGTTTGAATTTTTGCTTGGTTTTCACAAAGGATCTTTATGGTTTTTAAATTTGTGGGGTACCCTTCTGTGCATGAATTTAACTTTGGGGGAAACTTTTGGTAGTAAGAAATGCTTAGAGTGGTTTTTTTTTCACCTCTGACTCTTAATAACTTGGGTTAAGTCATTTGACCTTTTCACAATTAAGCCCTTGATTGTGAAACAAGGAAAATAATGTTGAATTCTCTTAGAAGGATAATACTGGGACATAGCCAATCAAAGACTCTAAAATGATATCTGCCCTTGGGGCCCATGTATTCATACACACTAAGTATGAATAAATAATTACCGACATTCATTTTAAATATAATTTATTGAGTTTGAATTAAGTGACCATCTATTATATATTAGACACTGAAGATAAAAAGGGAATAAGATGTGATTCTTGCCCTTGAGGAATTCCTGTTTTAGTAGAGAAGATAAACAATGAGATCAAGAGGGCCACATGAATGGTCCAGTGAACCATCAAAAAAAATTACCTGAAAGGTTACCTGACCTACCATTCTAAAATCTTCAGGAATTCTGCTGGACTTTTTTTTCCCTCAGTGAATAAGTTACAATTTCTGCAGTGCCCCCTTGAAGACAAGGTGTTTGAAATAAGGCATGTTTTCCAATCTAGTGCCCTGTTTATCACAAAGAAGTGGTTAAGAGAGTGACCCTAGATCTAAACCAGCTGTACTTCATTACTGCTGTGTGATTTTGATTGGGCTTCTTAGTCACTCAACATCCCAGTTTCTTCAGCTGAAAAGCTGACATAATGATAGCAACACCTTATACAGTGACTGAAAATTAACAAATTCTACATACAAGATACACGATTGGCACAATCTGCCAACTGAAGTAGCTGAAAGTAGCTGTACTTCTTGTCTGGAATTTAGTGTTCTATGGTGAGTTAACTGAAATTTTTTGGTATTATTTGAAATAGTGATTTTTCAATCCTATTAGACCTAACACTCTTTTAATGAAAATTTTTTTGTAAATATTGTTATAAATATTGGTAATACTCCCTCAATATTCTCAGATGAAACTAATAGTTGATACAACCTATTTGTACATATTATTTTTAATCATATAATATTCTAACAGTACCATGCAGAAAAAATGAAAGTATTATTTCACTCTATGACTGGATTAGGTACAACTCTCCTAGGACACATGAGAAAACAGTCAGGCATCTATGATGATATGTGGAAATACCTTGACTATGACAGCGGCAAATGCAGACTGAAACGGATTATTCAGTTTAAAGATACAATCTTGAGCCAGGAAAGGTGGCTCTCAATTGTAATCTCAGCACTCAGGAGGCTGAGGTAGTTCACAACCAACCTGCACTACACAGCAAACCCTATCTCAAGACACTAAAAAAGGGGAGGGGGAGGGAGGGATGACTGGAGAGGATGGGAGGGGGAAAAAGTCATATCACATACAAGTACAAATTCTCCCTGATGAAGGTGATCGTCATGTGTATCTAAAATGCACCAATAGAGTAGTGCATGGTGGTGCACACCTGTAATCCCAGGACTCAGGAGGCTGAGGCAGGAGGATTGCCTTGAGTCAAGGACAGCCTGAACTGCATAGCAAGGCTTTGTCTCAAAAAAAAAAAAAGCACCAATAAAACCTGAAACAATAAAATAAAACTGGCATTCAACTAAAAAAGACAGTTTTGCAGGAGGCATTGCAATCTGTGATGAGCTTTTTTCCAAAATGATGAGATAATTAGGCAAAATTCTGAGTAAATCAAACAAACAGATATAATAATGCCTTAATTTATATGCAATCTTGCATTCCAGAAAATTTAACATCTATTAAAAATCTCACAAAATACTTTGTGTATACATATTAAATGGCATTTGATCTCAGTTTCAGATTATTATAAATAAATTTCTCACATAGTGCCAATATATAGAAGTGTGTCCTCCAGGGGACCTCTGAATGCAGTGAGGGGAGCCAGCTAACTTTGATGAGTGAGTCTTTACCAAGAACTAATATGTAGTATTCATGGCTCCTGCAAGCAAAAGCCAATGGTAGCATCATCATTCACTGTGACACCCAAAGTTTCAGCAGGTCTCCAAAAGTTCTTCAAGAGGAATACCATCCCCAGGACTATTACTGATACAAAAGAACAGATGTAACAACTCAGACTCAACTAAATCTAGGGATGTTGAAGTAGATTCATCATGTATAACCAGGACAGTTCCCTAACTGGCTGGCCCTCTCAGGAAGTCCTAGGGGATATGATATTCCTTTTACTTGGGCAAAGTGTGATGATGAAGAGAGTGTGACCAGTCTTAAAAGGTGCCGTGATTGTCTTTCATAAGCTGGAGATGAGGGAATGAGCTGCTGCCTGTGAAATGTTCCCTCTGTCAACAGAGATGTTAAGAGGTTGAGACGGCAGGGGCTCGGTCAGCAGTACCGAATAGAGGCAAGATGGACTTGGTTACCCTAACAGAAAGCAGGGCTAGAGGGACATCAGGATAGTTCTGTCCTTAAGGATGAATTGATCATGAGCTCCTTAGAACTAAATATCTGGGGAGCACACTAAAGTTCTACATGATTATATAAGCAAAACCTATGTCTATATAGCGCCTGACTTGAGACAACCCAACTGTCATGATCTCTTCACAGTATTGTTTCAGACTCAGAGCTCCCAGGCGCTCTCCTTCTCTTTCTCTTTCTCTTTCTCTTTCTCTTTGTCTTTCTTTCTCTTTCTCTTTCTCCTTCTCTTTCTCCTTCTCCTTCTCTTCCTCTTCTTTATTTTTTTATTTTATTTCGATTTCATTTTATTTTTTATCAGTACCAGGGATCCAACTCATGACCACATGCTTGCAAGGCAGGTGCTTATGCCGCCGAGCTAAATCCTCAGCCCACCCACCCCCCTTTTTAAAGAAAAACACCCTGTGTTACTTACTGGGGTAACTGTACAGTGTGGAAAGAGAAATGCCTTTCAGGGATTATTAGACACAGGCTGCACCAAAATGCCTTGAATCCTTGGGAACCCAGAACATTGCTATCGTCACTCAGTTGAGTTTATTGGAGTCAGATCATGATTGGGATTGTGTTTAAACTTGTATCATAGAGCTCCTTGTTATTTACAAACCCAGGCTATAGTTACTTCTTTTATTTCATAGAGAAGAATACAAGATGGGCTGTCTAGCTCAAGGAGGGTGGGTTACTATGTAGAAAGGGTTAAAGAGAGGGTCTCTCCCAATCAAGACAGCAAACCAAAAGCACTATTCTATTCCTGAGAGAATCATAGATACCAGTGCTTGTGAGAGCTTAAAATTTAAAAGACCTTAAAGAGCCAGGGATTTAGCTCAGTGGTGTAAGCACCTGCCTGACAATTGCAAGGTCATGAATTCGATCCCCAGTACAAAAAAAAGACCTTAAAAGAAAAAACACATAATCCCTAACTTATCTTTGTTAAATTTAACACTGACGTGCTGAAGACAAATAGATCTTGGCATCATAAAATAAGCTTAATCAAAAAGTGTAAAAAATTATAAAAGTAAAAAGAAAAAAGTAAAATTATAACAGTAAAAAAATTATAGTTGGTTCAAATCGACAAAATACTACTTCTCACATGCAGCTGTTTATCTGATAATTTTTTTTTAATCTTCACTAATGGGGAAACCATAAAACTTTACTTTCTTGATGAACAGACACTATGTGTGCCAAAAAGTGGTACATAAATCCCTTAAAAGTCCTTGGTCCTGCATGTGCCAGTAAAGCTTCTTAGATTTCAATTATTTGGGTCATATCAGGACATTCCCTCCAAAAAGATCACAGCCAGAGCTGTGAAAAGCTGGGTGTGGACCATTTGCAGTCCATCACCAAGTAGGAGCTGCAGTTGCGAATTTGTTCTGAAGCAACTCCTGGACATACAGGTAAGTGGCATTTCTTCTAAAACATCTATTCCATGCTATATACATTTATAGCTTCATGAAGAATGTTCAAGCCTGATTTATAGGTGATTTTGACACTGGCAAGAAGTAGACTGCTACTGAATTAGACCCGCACCAAAAGTGGCCCTGAAAAACAATCCCCTGCCTGGTGGGAAAAACTTTAAGGGGAAACGTGATCACCTATTTTACCAGGAAGGATAGGTGGCTAAAAGCTAAAACAGACAACAATTTGTGGGAACCATTCAATAGTGTGGCTGAGTGGTTACTGATGCCAATTGAAAAAATTAATAACAAGGAGATTTAGGTAAGCTATACACAGTATTGGAGCTACTTAGGTTCAACTCAGAATGTGAGATTATTTATGTCCCATATGAATGTTCACCTAACTCTCCATCCCACTCCACAGAAAATTCTTCAATCAGATAAGCAAGTTGTCCTGCTCTGTGACCTCTAATGGATGTGCTGAGGATGCAGGCTTTTTCCTGCTTCCTTTTCTGGCATTTTCTTGTTGACTTTTTTTGATATTTGTTGTGTAGCTCTAGGTAGTCACCCTGGCTCCCACACTCAAGTCCACATTTTAACCAGCTGAAATCAAGACAAGGGGAGAGGGAATCCCACTACTTGCCTTCACACACATGAATCAAAAATTACACATTGCTTACACTCAGGTCCTTTTTTATAACTTGATCATGTTTTGGTTTTTTTTTTTTGGCTTTTTGAGACAGGGTCTCTCTATGCAGTTCAGGCAGGCCTTGCGCTCACTTTGTAGCCCAGTCTGGTCTTGAACTTGCAACGATCCTCCTGCCTCAGCCTCCCGAGTGCTGGGATTACAGGCATGAGCCACCATGCCCAGCTTAATCATGTTTTCAAAGTGTAAGTGCAGCTGGAAAAGCTAGTCATGTGAGTAGCTGAAAAAAAAATCAGGATTGTATAATTAAGAAAGATCACACTGAGGACAACAGTGTCCATCAATTCTCAGTGCTGCAGGGCACAGATGACACCTGGAAATGGCACACACGGAGGACTTCTGGCAGTTCATATTCTCTGCTATGGTGAAAGTGAAGGCAAACCACATTCAGAATAAGGAAAGATTTCTCTTCACTAAGTATGCCCTTGACAGCAATACTATCTCTGGGTTTACTGGCTATCATAATCCTCATCATGGCACCCTATATGACATTGTTTCTGTCCAGATAATTCATCTTTTTTTTTTTTCCGGTACCGGGGATCAAACTCATGACCTTGTGCTTACCTGGCAGGCACTTAAGCCACTGAGCTAAATCCCCAGCCCTAGATAATTCATCTTACAGCAAAAGAACCAAAACAATGAACTGATACTATTGAGATATGCTTATCTTACCATGTACTTATTTCCCTAAAAGCTTATTACAATGTAGTATTTCCTTATTATTTTATAGCTGACCTTATAGGATAATGTAACAGACTGTTTAAAATCCACTCAACTCTAAACTGAGCGATAACACCTTTTAAGCTTATAATATGTTTTCCTAAAAGTAATAAGTATATGATGTGGTTTCTTCCATAGCCAGAATACATGACCCCAGAAACCAAAGTGTAGGAGTGGCACTTTACTACACCCAATGACTCACTTCCAAAATTTCTGCTTCCTAACTCTGCAAGTCTAGACTTTTCTGGTTTAGAAATCTTAATGCTCAAAACAAAAATATTTCTTGGAATGGTCACATTAAACAGGACTGTGCCCATCTATCTGCTGGGTTATACAGAAATAGGGGAGTTAGTACATCAGTTGAGATGATTGATACTCACTGGGACAGGGAGGAGTGCATGTTTGGAACCCAGCAAAGTCCCCGGCACATTCTCCTGGTACTGCTAACATGTGGTTAACAGAACCCCAACCACCTCCATATGGACAGAACCAGCAATGCTCAAACACTTCAACAACAAAGGGTTTTTTCTCTAGCAGAGGAAAAAACCCTCTACCACCTTGTGGGATTGACAGGAATATGGCACATGTCATGGAGTGGGCCGTAATGAAAATTAAACATTCTTTGTAATCAGTTGCAAAAATTGGACAGGAGTAGGTATGTGTACTTTTTTCCTATGAGTGTATTTTTATACAGTGACCAATTTTTCCTTTTACCTCATTTCTTTCTCTTACTAGTGTTTAATTATGTGTTTAATTAAACTAGTGTTTAATTTATGACTTTACTGCACATATTACAGGTTATTAAGGGCAAGATTGTGATAAATGAGAGGAGGAACAACTGTCACTCAGAGATAGGTGCACTGACAGAGAAATTTCTGGGTCTCTTCTTTGGGGAAGATGCTGCAAATGTTCTCACTTCTACAAACTATCGGAGCATTGCATTAAGGTTAGTGGAACTATGTTGATGGAAGTTACTAACGGGAAGAAAGGTGTGGGTGAAGATTGAGACACCAACAGGGGTGTGGTATGTGCTGTGGAATGGCATGCACAATACCTATTTTCTGCCTATCTCAGAATGCCTTCCTGTAACTCTGAATGTAATCCTGTAAGAGGATAGAAAGCTGAAAGTCAAACCTCCCAGCATCTCTTAAAATAGGTTTCCAGATCCAGACTATTTGCATTCAATTAAGCAGATGTGTTTGGAAAGAACACAACTTGGAAATACATTAGCTAAGGGTAGAAATGTAGATTCTGGTGAGTTGAAATGTTGTGGCTCTGTGCTGATTCCCAGGTCTTCTCCCGATTTAGCAGGAGGCATTTCAGTTCTGCAACTTTTGATGTTGCAGAGGAGGCCTGGCTTGGTGCCGTTCATTGTGGAAGCTGCTTTCTGATGTGGCCACTTCCTGATCATGACAGAGGCAGCAACTGCCTTGACAGTCTAGTACCACGTTGTGCCTTGAGACTTCTCTCAGCTCTTACAGTGACTATGAAAATCAAATAAGTGTCTTTGGGTTTACACTAGCTGGAGTGTATTTTCTGGAAGTTGATGTATAGTGATAAACACAGGAGCCAGAAAACAAGGATCTGCTACAGGTGAACAGTTGAAAAAAAACCCCATCTTAGCAATTGTGCACCAGGCCTAGGGGCAATCAGTCCAGATGGGAAGGGGATGGTGGCTGCTATGGTCTGAATGTTTGTGTTCCAGTAAAATTTGCCCTTTGAAATCCAGTATTCAGTGTAATACTACTAAGAGTCAGGACCTTTAGAAGGTGATCATATGGTGAGAGCTTTGTTTTTTGTCTGTTTGTTTGTTTTTGAGACAGTGTCTCACTTTGTAGTTCAGGCTGTCCTTGAACTCACCATAGAGCCCAGGCTGGCCTTAAATTTGTGGTAATTCTCCTGCCTCAGCCTCTCAAGTGCTGGGATTACAGATATGCACCACCATGCCTAGCCATATTTTACAAATTTATCTAATAATTTCCAGCAGGCTTTTTTCCTCCAGTATGGGAAAACTGACCAAGACTTATATCATACATTTAATTTTTTGTAATTTAGTGTTACATTATAATCAGTCTCAACTAGGTTTGTTTTAAATTTATTTCTCTTTCCAATTTGCAAACCACTTCCTTCAAGCAGAATCGGAGCCTATGACCGTACAGGTGGAGATGTCCCTGGAGCCAGAATCTAAGCAGGCTTCTTCTTTGAGTGGTTCTGAGAATGGGCCAGGCTTGTCTTACCTGGAGCAGATTTGTGAAGAGCTTTGTCCAAAGAAGGAAGACGATCTAGACTGGTGGGCCAGCCAGTTCTCACAGCAAGCAAGAGTGTGTCAAGGCCATTCACCTGACTTCTAAATCCTCATATAATCACATTTATTTCTATTAAATTCATTCCTCTAGAGAAACCTTACTAATACATTGTCCCATATCCTAGAAAGATAGTACTAGAAGTCAGAATTTTCAGATTTAATTTTATACCCTTAGGAATATTAAATATCTTGCAATCCATTTGAGGAATGCTAAAGAGGTATTACAAGAATTAGATTCAATGATGTTAAGTATCTTAAAAGAAGGGACATGATTACAGACAAATACAGTAACTGTTCTATGTGATAAAATACCTACAACATGAGATAGGGAGCAGACAGCTTCTGTAGACCATTATTTAGAAAGTCCAAATAAAAGATTACATTAAAGATAATCCACTAACTTCATATTATAGCCCAAATATTAGGCAAATATAGGTTGCTAAGAAGAATTTCTCCTTAATTGCTGGCCTTGAATTATGTAGCCCAGACTGGCCTTGAACTCACAGTAATCCTGCCTCAGCCTTCTGAGTGCTGGGATTATAGGTGTGCACCACCATACCTAGCTCTGCTTAATTTTAGATGGCTCTTTTATTTTAGAATCTGTTTCAAAAAGCAGAGGAAATTTATATCTGTGTTTTATACACCAGACTCTACATGCTTGTGCCCTTTTCTCAGTGTCTGTTCACAGGGTTATGCTGGGTGGCGCATACCCCGGGGAGCAGGGGCAGCAGTGTAGTGAGCATGTCCAGGTCTCAACACAAAGCCTAGAATAAATGGAGCACTCAGTAAATATTTACTGAATGATGCACAAGTACTTCACTGATGCCACTGCCAGAGGGTAAATCAACAACGGAGCTCCTGTGACACCTGGTATTGCAGTAGATGCCGGGATAGGAGGAAGCCTGGGGACATAACAGACACGTGTTTAGGGTACTAAGTATTTCTACAATTCCAAATTCTATAATGTCTTTTCTCAGTTATCTCTTTAGTCCCATGTTACAGCAGGTGTCCTTATTCATCTAAAAGTATACCCCCACCTTTCAAAAATCTGAATTAAGTGGTATGATTTGTTCACTCAGTAGAAGTCATGGCACATTAAACTCTTCTGCTTTTTTCATGAAATTACTAAATAGATTGTTATGAGAATGATATATGTAATGCTCAGACCATTGACTAACCAAATGCGCCATCATCTTGTTCTGTATGCGCCATTTTAAAATTAAGTTTCTGTTTTCTACTTAAGTTTCTGTTTCATAAGATAAGTTTCCTTTTCCCTGAACTGACGCTTTGCTTGCCACCCTCAATAACCAACCAACTTTCTCCCCGTGTTCTTACCACCCCGAATTCACCAATCATTGCTAATCTCGTCCTCCCCATACCCACTATAAAGGTAACCACCCTTAGTTGTTAGGCGCGCAGTCTCGAGATCCATCGACAGAGACTGCGTCGCCAGGCTTGGCAATAAAACTCCTTCACTCTTGATTGATTGGCTTTCATTTCTAAATCATCATTGCACCATTACAATATAGACATAGTGTTTTTTTTTCTATGAGCCATTTGGCAATCAAAGAAAATGTTCTAGAGCGTAGGACAGTAAGAAAACAGAAGTAACAATTAATATTAAGGGAATTTATATTTAATGGAAAATGTGCCCAAACACTGGGGATCAGTGTTTTTGGAGCAAATCTTGAAAATGCCCACTGATTTCCCTATGCATCTTCTATAAGTTACATTCTGTTCAACTTTCTTTAAAATGTCCATAGGCCGGGGATATAGCTCAGTGGAACAGTGCCTGCTTGGCAAGTGGCGAGGTCCTGAGTTCGATTCCGAGTGCCCAAAAAATAAAACGAAATGTCTGTAAATTGCCAAGTGTGGTGGCACATACCTGTAATCCCAGAACTCAGGAGGCTGAAACAAGAGGATTGCCACAAGTTGGAGGCCAACCTGGGCTTCTTAATGAGTTCAAAGCCAGCCTGAACAGCACAAGGAACCCTGTTTTAACCAGCCCCAACCCCCTGCAAAAAGTAAAAACAAAAAGTCCCCAAGAATACAGAGGAATAGTCATCACATTGCAGATGACACAAAGTTCACTGAGATGACAAAAGCATAGTTGTAAAGTTATTGCAATACACTACATTAAACTAAAACTTTTAAAGAAAAAGTTAATACATTAGTTTTAAATACAAAATCCTGGCTGGGCATGGTGTGCATGCCTGTAATCCCAGCACTTGGGAAACTGAAGCAGGAGGATTACTGTAAAAATTCGAGACCAGCCTGGACTACATATTGAGTTCAGAAGAAGCCTGAACTCATAGCAAGAGCCTGTCTCAAAAAAAAAAAAATTACTTAATTAATTAAATTAAAAGTCCAGGGCTGGGGATTTAGCTCAGTGGCATAAGTGCCTGCCTGGCAAGCGTGAGGTTGTGAGTTCAATCCCCAGTACCACAAAAAAATAAAAGTCCAAGGTCAGCCTGAACTACACAGGGAGACCTTGTCTCAAAAAAAAAAAAAAAAACCAGGAAAAGAAGAAAAGGAGGCTAATACTAGGGCTAAAAAAATGGGTGGGTTTTTTGTAGTTTCATTTCCTAATTATTGCCATTTAAAATGGAATGGTCTGGTTGGCTTGAATGGAACTCTCTCCCTTTCTGGAAATATTTATACACAAGCTGGATGACCATTTACTAGAGAGACTAGAAGTTTAGCTCTGTGACTTATAGAAAACTGAATTAGCCAGTGGCATAAGCGCCTGCTTAGCAAATGCGAGGTCATGAGTTTGATCCCCGGTACAGAAAAAATAAATAAATAAATAAATAAAACTGAGTTAGCTAACTAACACTCAACTCTGATACTTAATTGGTAAGCTTCACAAAGTATACCTTTTCACCATCAGTGGTAATACATGGCTCATTCAAAGCAATGATTTAAGGAGAGAGTTTCCAGTGCTACAGGACTTTCCAGGACCAAGAAACAGAGGAAAGTTAAGAGAGGTGCATGTGTTATTTAGAACTCCTTTCCCTTAATTAATGTGACTGACAATAATGAAAAACAGGGCAGCAGCCCAAGAGTGCAAAGTTTGCAGAGTTCTGGCAGTCTCACAGACTAGGATGACAAAAATCGGAGTTGAGGGGCCAATGTTGGGGGGACACTTTGGTAAATACTAGCCTTTTGGCTAGTTTCAAAAAGACAAAAAAAATCAAAGGGAAATATTAGAACTGAATAACAACCAACATTAAGAATTTAAAGGATAGATTAAGCACCAGAATAAATAAGTAAGCTGGAATAACACCGATCAGAAGAAAAAAGACTGAAGAAATCATAAAAGAAAGAAAATATGAAAGTGAGCGTAAATAAATATGAGGCTAATTTAAGAAGTCTAATATGCCTAAATGTGGAGATTCAGGAAGAGAAGAGGAAGAGAAAACTGGCAGATAGAATACAGTTATCTGTCCATACCCGTGAGTCCCTTTCATGGAGTCAACCAAGTTGAGATCATGTTCTGTTACATAGGCCTATGAAGCTGGCATCCATACTACACATGTACAGACCTTTCTCTCTCCCTTAAACAATACAACTATTTACACAACATTTATACTACACTGCCTATTATGAGTAATCTAGTGATGCTTTAAAGTATATAGAAGGGAGTGCAGAGGCTTTATTTAATGGCTTTTTTTTGATAACAGAAATCGAACTCAGGACCTTGCACTTGCCAGGCAGGTGCCGTGCCACTAAGCTACATCCATGGCCCGCTGGGGTTATATTTAAATACCATGCCATTTTATGCACTGGACATGAACATCCAGAGATTTTGGTATCCACAGGCAATCCTGGAACCAATTGTCTGTGAATACTGAGGGACAACCACATTTGAAAAAATAATGGCAGAGGATTTTCCAAAATTGTTGAGGAAAGATAAGTCACAAATTCAAAACATACATCAGCAAGATAAATACAAAGAAAACCAAACCTAAGCACATCAGTGTATAGCTTGTAAATATCAAATCCAGGGCAAGAAAACCATAAAAGAAACCAGATAAATCCAGATATCTACTGTTAAGCAATAACATGACAATGGAAGAATAGAAGTCAAAACAGGCAATGATACTGTATCTTCAAAGTGATAAGGGAGAAGACTGCCAACCCAGAATTCTATACCCATTGAGAATAATCTTAAAAATAAATATGAGTGTGGTGATGCACGCCTGTAATCCCAGTTACTTAGGAGGCTGAGGTGGAAGAATCCCAATTTGAGGCTGGCCTGGGCACCTTAGCAAAAGCCTGTCTGAAAAGATCAATGAAGGGCTGGGGATTTAGCTCAGCAGCATAAGTGCCTGTCTGGCACATGTGAGGTTGTGAGTTCAATCCCCAGT
>PVLA01005458.1:106867-146254 GCA_004027455.1 Hydrochoerus hydrochaeris
AGCAGGAGGATTGCAGTGAGTTCAAGGCCAGCTGAGCTGTATAGTGAAAACTTGTCTCAAAAAAAAAAAAAAAACACAAAAACTAAAAACAAATGAAGAATCAAATTATAAGCAATGAAAATGTTTCAGAAAATATAAATTGATACTTATGGTATAAAATAAAAATAATACTTGAGAGACTTCAAATGGTATCTAGAATTAAACTGCATGATGGTAACAGAGCATAAACAGTAAGAAGGAAAATGAAGACCAAGTCTTCTGAGGTCCTTCCCCTATCAGAAAAAAATAAAAGTAATGATTCAAAAGGTAATGATTTGAAAGTCAATAATGGAAAAAAGTCAAGAAAGACTCATTTTATCATGAGGCAAATACAAATCAAAGCCACAGTGAGATTCTATTTCACTCCCATTAGAATGACTATTATTTTACAGCACAAGCATTGATAAGGATGTGAATAAATGAACCTAGTGCACTGCAGTGGGAATGTATAATGGTGCAGCCATGAAAAACAGCTTGAAGTTTCTTTAAAAAATTAGGCATGGAGTTACAAGATGATCAATCCAGCAACTCCATTTATGAGTATAAATCCCAAACAATAGGGACTTGAGATGCCTGCACATCCACGTTCATAAGAGCCTTACTTACAATAACCCAAAGGTGGAAATGAAATACGTTGTCCCTCGACAGATGAATAGGTAAATAAAATATGGTTCTGTATACAGTGGACTATTATTCAGCCTCAGAAAGAAAAGAATTCTGACTCAGTCTACAACACGAGTGAACCTTGAAGACATTAAGTGAAATAAACCAGCCACCAAAGAATAAATACTACATGATTCCACTTTGATGAGGCACCTAGAATAGTCAGACCCGCGGAGGCTGAATTAGCCTGTGGGTGTACAGGGTCAGGAGAGGAGGTGTAGCTACCGTCAAGGGGATAGTTTCGGTTTGGGACAATGAAATGTTCTGGAGAATGAGTGGTGGAGATAGCTACACAACAAGAGGTGAGTGATGTCACAATTATGTACTTTCAAAATGTCCCAAATGGTAATATTGGAGTGGGTACTGGGGACTGAACCCAGGGCTGGAGTGGTGACATTTATGTTTTGTGTATTCTATAATAAAAAATGAAACAGAGATCTGGGTGTGGTGGTGCACACCTATAATCCCAGGTACTCAGGAGGTTGAGGCAGAAGGATCACTCAAACCCAGGAGTTCAAAACCAGCCTGGGAAACACAGTGAGATCCCATTTCAAAAAAAGAAAGAAAAAGAAAAAACTCAATAATGCACTTCGTAATCTCTAGTGCAACTACTAGAAGAATAACAAAAGAACAAATACCCAGCATGTTTTCAAGGAGAAAAAAAAATCAGTTAAATTCATTTTTAAATATCAATGTATAAATGTACTGAAAGTTACTAATAAAAGTATATGCAAGTGAAACTATTCACTGCAATAAAAGTGAAGATTGCATAAGGACACTGAAATTTTGAGTTTCTGGGTTGGGGATGTAGCTCAGTGATACACGGTTCACCAAGCACACGTAAGGCCTTGGATTCAATCCTTAGTACCGAAATAAAAATGGATACTGTGGGTGGTGTGTTGGCTTCAGTCTTCTAAATTTTCTATACTATGGCTATTTATACTAGTTATAGTTAGTTATAAACCACCTTTAATAATATAAATAACTATGCTTAAAAGAGTATCTTATTGTCAAGTAGAAATCAGATCTGAGTTTTTGTGAGACAATTTTTTAAAGAACCATTAATGGAAGTCATGGCTTCTGTTCACTTAGAAATCTTTCACAACATATTGTCTGTTTCTCCTAAGCATGGTTAGGAATATATTTGATTACAGCAGGCCTTATGTAGGCATCTTAAATAAAAAGTAGGTAACTCATCTGACTTACTCATAAATGCTCACTTTCTACAAAAATTTAACCAATATCCAATCGGAATTTAAATGAAAATTAAGTCCCAACATATGATATACAAAAGAGCCAGTTCCTGTCTTTTCTAGCATAAATTCTCTGTTCCTTTTCAGTTGCAACACAGATACTCAGTTTGTTCAAGAACAAGTCCCTATCTATGAAAAAGCATGTTGTTAATTCTGCTCTGAAGTCTGAAAATGTCAAAGAGCCATTATAGATGATCTAAAGTATAGCATTCTATGGGCTTTTCCCTGCCTCAATCTAGTTTTTTTTTTCTTCTTAATAATATGTCTTGATTTCACTCTTGTTCTTTTAAAAAGAACAAAGCTGTCTTTTATTTGCCCAACTACCTACTAAGATTTATTTCAGTGCTATAATCCCAATTGTGAAGCATAAGTGAAGGGACAAGTAGATAATGAAACAGAATAGAAAAACCAAAACCAGCTTCAAAAATATTTGGGAATTTAGTATATAATGGAAAAAGCTATATAAATTAATATGAGAAGTGATGAATTATACAATAAATCGTGTTGAGACAACTGTATAACAACTGTTTTCATATGTTTTAGATAGCTATTAGATCTCTATTTCAAATCTTACACAAAAATTAATTCCAGATAAAGTAAGGATTTAAATATCAACAGTAAAACCATAAAACATTTATAAGAAATTATAGGAGAAAATCTTTAAGACTGTGGAAGGGGAAAGTTGTCTTCAACAAGACATAAGCACTACAAAGGACAAAGGGGGAAAAATCACAAAGGGAGATGTTGCTAAGTTTGGCCATATGAAAAGTAAAACATCTATACCATAAAAGATGCCATGAATGGAGTTAAAATACAAGTGACAGCCACATAGAAGATTTCAGCACATATGACACAATAGAGGATTAGTACTCATAATACTTGAAAACAAACTACTCAATGGAAAATGAGGCAAAATACATGAATAGTAGGCTCATAAAAAAGACAATAAATTTTTTTCTTTGTCTTTTTTAGACAGGTTCTCACTATGCAGTTTAGGCTGGCATTGAGCTTATTTTGCAGACCAGGCTGGTCTCAAACTTTGCAATGATCCTCCTGCCTCAGCCTCCCAAGTGCTGGGATTACAGGCATGTGCCACCATACCCAGCTTAAATGATCAATAATAAAGATGATCAAGCTCTCTAGTAATTAGGGATATTCAAATTAAAGCAATAACAAAACCAACATTCTGTAAGCTGGATGGACCAGAAAACTTTCAGTTAGTATCCTGTAAGTGCCATCTTCCTATGGGATGTTTGTCCTCAAGCCCTGGTGTTATTTTTTAAACTTTCTTCTTCTTTTTTTTTACCTTTCTAATTATAGAATTACGATGATTTCAAGGTTCACCCACATGTGTATATAGCTTTCTGTCACTAAGTTTGAGAGGAAACATCTATACATGCATTCATTCAATCAGCTACTTAAACTAATTTTTTTTTTTTTTGTCTTTTTGAGACAGGGTCTCGCTATGCAGTTCAGGCCTTAAGCTCACTTTGTAGCCCAGGCTGGTCTTGAACTCGCAAGGATCCTCCTGCCTCAGCCTCTTGAGTGTTGGGATTACAGGCATGAGCCACCACGCCCAGCTACTTAAACTAATTAATTTAAGTAATTTATAATTAAATTTTTAAGAGTATATTCATTGAGAGAAAGAAAGCTTCTGTCTGGGAGACAGTATAATAAATTTTTACTCCAAAATCAAACTCATTTTCAATGTAACTTTTAACAGAACCATCATATCCTGGTCACATTCAAAAATACTCAGTAATTTCTTTTTCTTTCCTTTTTTTTTTTTTTTTTTTTGTGTGTGTGTGTGTGTGGTACCAGAGATCAAACTCACAACTTTGCACTTGCCAGGCAGGCGCTTACACCACCAAGCTGAATCTCCAGCCCTCAGTAATTCCTTAATAAGTATCATAATATACCTTCATAAGTGCATACTCCAATTTCAAATTGTCTCATACATTTTGTAGAAAATTTTAGGGTTTTTTATGTCAGAATTACTGGAATGAGATGTTAAAATCTCTTTAAATCTATTGGTTCCCTCTTCAGTTCTCATTTTCCTTTACTAGTTTGTAGTTGCTGTTTTTGTTACTGAAAAAAAAACCAAATGGTTTGTTTTTCAGAAGTCCTCCACAATGTGAACTTTATGGATGGCATATCTGTAGATTGTGTCACAGTAGTCCTCTGTCCCATTCTCCTCTGGAGGCTTAAGCAGGGTCAGGCTCAGTGTGTTGGGCAGATATCAGTCTGTGTTCTTCCATCAGGAGGTGCGTCATAGCTGATTCTCCTCTGATGACTGGAGCAGTGGTTGATAAGCAATATCTAATCCTATTAATCCAGTTCAGACTGCAAAATGGTTGCATTTCCTCATAGGGGATTCTATAAATGAGATTCATTTACTACTTAGATAATAGTAATAGTTTATATAAGAAAAACAAGACACGTGTTTTTGATGTTTTTGCAATCCATTGTAGTAACTATCCTTACTAATGCTCAAACTTTCCTGTTTAGCCCGTGGGAGTCTCTTCAACTTGGCTTCTGTGTTCTTTTGTCACATTTCTAGCAGTTCCCAAGTCTTTTTTTTTTTAATCGGTACCCGGGACCATGTGCTTGCAAGGCAGGCACTTATGCCGCTGAGCTAAATCCCCAGCCCCTTAGCCCTCTTCCCAAAGAGTTGTTTTGGTTTTTGAGACAGGGTCTCTGTAATTCAGGCTGGCCTTGAACTCACTATGTAGCCCAGGCTGGCCTTGAACTTGAGGCAATCTTCCCACCTCAACCTCCTGAGTGCTAGGATTATAGGTGTTCACCACTATATACTGCTCCCCGAGTTTTGTTCTTTTCAGTAGGAAATGGTATTTAGAGACCACAGTCTGGGTGCTTGTAGTTATTATTGATACTGGGTTGGTCAGTGCATTTATGACTATTCAAGGAACAAAGCTAGGTAGCTATTTTTAATGAACTATTTCATATGCATCAAAATGTACATATAACACATATATAGTTTAGTCCTTGGACATTTCCATATTCCCCAGGTAGCAGTCCTTTTCAATTTTACTGTTTCCTTATTTATGTGTATTTAAACAATGCATTTAGTTTCCATTTTTGAACTGTAGGTAAATGAAATCATACTATAGATATTCTGTAACTTTCATTGTTTGTTTGTTTGTTTGTGGGCTACAGAGAACTCTAGCTTATCCTTATCATGGTCCAGGAAGTTTTATAATTGTAATCCCAAGGAGAAGTCATTGGAATTCCAATGAGTCAATTCCAATCTACCACTTCCATTGCAACCCACCGTGAGAAGAAAAACACTGAGACATATACAGTTGTGGGGAGCCAAGGGTCCTAAGTCCAGCCAAGATGGTAGTTCACTGGAACAAAGGCCATGACCTAAAGCCCAACCCAGGTTTTATTAACTCCATGAGGGGAGAGCCTGGGGATGAGTGACAGTGAGAGAGGTGGGAAATATGTGACCACCCCTGACTACCACTACAGTGAGCTGGGCTAGACAGAAGGTCTGAGATCACCTCTGTGATATGCAGAGGTCAAAAAATGCAGAGAGCGCAATCTGCATAACAACTGAGGTAGCAGTTAATCACTTGGGGTCCACACTTCAGTTCTGATATAAAGTCCTTTTTGCCCTGGGAAATCATAGCCTCTTTCGCAAGGCTCAGTCCCAGCCAACAGCGTGGAGCATGGCTCTCCATCCCACCAGACTCAACTGGTATTGGGGCAGTCACTGGGAGGGGTAATACTGACCTGTCACTTTGCTTCAGAGATTACACATCAGTTCCTCAGCCAGCCCAATTTACAGTGCTGAAAGCCAATTGAAAGAAAAAAGAAATAATATAGCCAGCTCTGCACATATCAATACATGGAGACAGGGCCAAGTTTATCCAAAATGGAGACAGTTGCTCTTCTTTCTAAGGAGAGTTATCTCTATGGTTTCCCATGGCAGCAACATAAATTGAGGTCTACTGTCTTTAGTTTCCCATCATTGAGACAAAATACCCAACACCCACAACTCAAAGAAAGCAAGGGTTAGAGGATTCCATTCTTAGTCAGCTGGCTCCAAGGCATGGCTGAAGGGCCTGGGCAGAGCATGGCTGCCCAACTGCTGGTGGCTGGGAGGCAGAGCAAAAAGAAGAGCTGGGGACAAGAATGTATCCCCAGTGACCACCTCCAACCATGCCTCGTTCCCTAACAGTTCAGCTACTGAACGCACAATGCATAGGTCCCCTGATGTATACAGTGTCCCTAGGGATCCGATCATCTTCCACACACAAGAGACTTGGCGGGGGGTGGGGTGGGTGGGGTGGTGGTGGTGTTTTAGATCTAAACCATAACATCTACTCACATTGAAGCAATTATTTATCCATTCTCCCAAAGATATGAATTGGGAGTCATTTCCAACTTCTTGTCCCAGCAACTGAAGTAGTTAGGAATTTCTTTCATATAGTTCTCTTGGTGGCTCCTATGGAAGTTGCTTATCTGCTATAGGTTAGAGGTGGAATTTATGGGTTATAGGTTTTAATACTGTTTCTGTCTATTCAACTAAACTGAAACACCCGTCAAAGTTACTGAAGGCTTCCACAGTGTCAGGTGGGTAAATTTTTGTCCTCATCTTCTTGGTGCCTCAGGTATTCAGTGCAGCCTTTTCCTCCTCAGAACCCTACCCTCCTGTCTGCAGGACCTAGAGCCCTCTTGACATTGCTCACATTCCAGTGGCAGCCTCTCCTGATGGCTCTGCCCCACCTCTGATACAGGAGTTCCTAGAAAGTCCTTTCTGAGCCTTTGCTTTGCTTTCTCTGTGTATCTCTAGGAAAGCCTACCATTTCTAAGACTTTAAATGTCATACATTTGTTTAGGCCCTCCTTTATTTTTTATTTTGAGTCTTCCAAATTCGGTGAAAAAAAAATTTTTTTTGAGACAGGGTCTCACTATATAGTTCAGGCTGACCCTGAACTTGCAGCAATCCTTCTGCTTCAGCTTCTGCTTCCTTCTCTGATCTCCAACTGTGTGATAAACTGCTTAAATGACTCCATCATCTCAAACTCTACACACACTTAAAGTGGGATTGTTTTTACTCTAGTCTTCCTCATCCTAACAATAAATCGCACAGTCATTCTCTCAGCTAGTAAAACCAGATGCTTGAGACTAACTCCCGATGCTTCCCTTTCTTTTACCCCATCCATCTAATCTATCTCTATGTCCTCCTGTTGACTCCACCTCTAAAAAATATCCCGAATCTGAATGTATTTGCTCGCCTTGGTTGCCACCACCCTAGCTCAAGCCACCATCATCCTTTACAGGGGCTTCTTCAAGACCCTGAAATGACCCCCAACTTCCATTTTTGTAATCTTTCCATTCATTCTCCTATGGCAGCTGAAATAGTATTTTATTTATAGATTGTGCTTCTCTGTCTGTAAAGACTTCCCAACGTTTCTCAAACTCCTCACCTTGCCCAACAAGGACCTTTTTCATACTTTCACAAAAAATCTATGAATCAAGAAATCAAGTTAGTAGGTATTGGTTAGTATTTTAAAGTGAAATTACAGAATAAAGACCACTGTAGCCATTACACATAAGGGAAAGGCCTTATTTTTTGTGTAAACATTTTGTCTTGAGTCCTCTGATATAAAATATACCCTACTGTGAGCCATGGTTTAAAAAATTTTAGGAAAAGCTGCCCTACATGATCCATGGCCACCTACTTCCCAACCTCATTTCATAACACCCTCTCCAGGCGCTGAGGCTTTAGTTTCGGAACTTCTGCACCTTCTAGATGACAGCCAACAACCCAGCCTTTACTCTGCAGGGATTTGAGCTCATCCCACCCCTGGCTGAACTGCTCCTCCAACCAGGTTTTGGATGGCTTCTTTTACCTTTCAGGTGTCATGTTAAAATGTCCCATTTCAGAGGAGACTTCTCTGATCACTCTATTTAAGTAGTTCCCTTCTGATATTTTCTGTGCTTTTCTTTCAAAATATTTGCAAATATATATGTTAGGAGCACTTGCCATCTCCCCCCTATACTGGACGAAAACTCTGTGGAGTAGGAACCCTTGTCAGGGTTTGTTTAATTGTTTGTTTGGTACTGGGGACTTTGCATTTCCAAAGCAGGCACTTACACTGCTGAGCTAAAACCCTGGCAGGGTTTTTGGTTTTGCATCTCAGCATTTTGCAGACTCAGTATATTACTAAACTTGTTTAACTTTGTTTTCAGGACTGGGGATCAAACCCATGCTAGGCAAGTATTTTGCTCCTGAGCTAAATCTTATTTTTTTCTTATTTTTTCTTTTTGAGACAGGGCCTTACTAAGTTGCCCAAGCTGAACCCAAATTTGTAATCCTCCTGCTTCAGCTTCCCAAGTGACTGGGATTACAGGCATGTGGCACTGCACTTGGCCTTAGCTCCTTGGAATAAACATTTGTAGATCACAGTTGTGCCTCCTTGTTGACTTTATATATCACTTCAGTTGGAAAGGTACAAACACCAAAGAAAAAATACATCTGATCAGTGTATCAGATACTGAAATTGTAATACTTGTAGTAAGACCCAAAGCACATCCCTGGGATGTGCCAAAATGAATAACTTAGTATTATTTGTAAAATATTCATCAGCCTTGACAGTAGATGTATATTATAGTATTGGAGGGTGAATCTCTTTAATAGATTTCCATCTGACTCAATATCTCTTGTTTTTTTTTTTTCCTTTGTTGTAGAATGTTTGATAGTGGCTTCTAGAATGCCATTAAAGCTTTTGCAGGTTGGCTACAGGACGCTGATCAAGGTTCAGGCCTGAGGAAATGAGGGATCCTTTTTCTGGTATAGAGGCCAAGTGAACACTCACCAGGGTCTCCTTGCTTGGGTGGATCCAGCTTTATGAATGAATAACCCCTCCACCACCAAATAGCACATAGCTGGGCCATCAACTAACCAAGGGTGTTAACCTACTCACAGGTAATTAATTTCAGAAATCTAGCAACCATAAGAATGTTTTTTCCTGTTGTTAGCTGAAATTTAACAGAGAAAATGTTTTGTCTTGTTTTTGGTGCTGGGGATCAAACTCATGACCTTGTGCTTGCCAGGCAGGCACTTATGCTACTGAGCTAAATCCCTGGCCTCAGACAAAATGCTTTTAAAAGCCTCTTAAATAGTCTTTTAGAAAAAAAAAAAAGTCTTTTAGGGCAAACTTTCTAATTTCAAAGATCACTGCATCCTATTAAAATGTAAAGGTTACCAACATTCTCGTGAAATTGTTATGAATTTATAATTTAGAATCTATGAGCCTGACTTCATTTATGTTTAATTCGCTTTCAGCTCTTAAACTTGGGGAACTGACACACTGCTCAACCATGTGTTTTCATTCATACCTTCACCTCCAACTGGCGTAAATGTAAAACTACAAGGAAATGCTACTGGGAGCTGCAAATGTTTACCTCAAGAAGTTAAATATCACCCCCAAAACAAAGGTAAATATCATGTATTACAAACACATACCAATAAAAATAAGAAGTTAAACATCAGACTTTGAGCAGAGGTTAATCAACAGTGTATTTCTAATAGGTTGCTGACAAAAGCAATTCTATTTCTTCCTAGAAACCACTAGTTACAACTTTGTGGTGAAAACAAAACAAGCATGCCCTGTTCTCCCTAATATGTGGAATCGAAGAAAGATGACGGAAAAGTAGAAGGGAAACTATTAGCTATGAGGAAAGGAAGGGGCGGGGAAAGGGCGAGGGCAGTTAATAGGGGAGATAGATATGATTAACATGTATAGTAAGCACTGAAGCCCCTCAAAAATTCAAAACAGGGGGGAAGGCGGGACAAGAAGGGATGGGAGGGTAAAGATGATCAAAGTCTGTTACAAGCATGTGCAAATCTGCCAGAGTGAAATTCATTCATCTGTATAACAAATTTAAAAACTGGAGAAAGAAAAAAAACCGCTTGCTACAATATAAAGAATGAAACTCCTTCAAAACAAAACAAACAGAACAAGTGTGCTTGCCTCAAAGTCCTTGGAAACCAGAGTCCTTAAAAACTTGAAAGGGGCTGGGGATTTAGTTCAGTGGCACAAGAACCTGCCTGGCAAGTGCGAGGTCATGAGCTCAATCCCTGGTACAAAAAAAAAAAAAATTAAAGTAAATTTTAGAATGAGAAGAATAACTTGTAAGCTTGATTTTTCTCCAGAATTGAAGTAAACCAAGCCCCTTTCCCTCCTTGTGAATTGACACATTTCATACTCAGTAAGGGTGCGCTGGTAATCATGTCATGGGCTGTGGCTAAGAAATATCATATGCACTTTCTCTCAATTGTCAAGCTGTATTTACTTACTGGTTAGAAAGAATTTCCAGTCAGGTATCATGGTACATGCCTGTAACCTCAGCACTTGCGAGGCTGAAGCAGGAAGATCACCATGAGTTCAAGGCCAGCCTGGGGTATAAAGTGAATTCAAAACTTGTGTGAACTAAATAGTGAGAGGCTACGGGGAGGAAAAAAAAAAGAAAAAGAAAGAAAAAAAATAAAAGAGGGAAGAATTTTCAGAGAATATTCATTCTTTCTATCTCTCCCAGCCTTGGACCTTTGTACATATTGGTCTTGCTAAGAATGGAGGGTTTGGGTTAGTTCTGAATGTTGTAAAGGCCGGATGAAAATTACTTGAAATATGCTGCTTAAAAATACTATTCATATCTGCCGGGTGTGGTGGCATACACCTATAATCCCAGCACTTGGGAGGCTGAGGCAGGGTCATCTGAGTTTGAGACTGCCTGAGCTACAAAAGTGAGCTGAAGGCCAGCTTGCACTGCTTAATGAGACCCTGTCTCAAAAAGACAATAAATAAATAAATACTATTCATATCTTACTATGTCAAGGGCTTATCCCTGCCCATTTTAGGCAAAATTTCTAAATAAACTGCTTTGATGTTTAACATCTCCTAAAATCTCAGGTTAAAAAATGAAACATAAGGGACTGGGGATTTAGCTTAGCAGCATAAGCCCTGCCTGGCAAGTGTGAGGTTGTAAGTTTGATCCCCGGTACCAATAGTAATAATAATAATAACAACAACATAACAAAAACAACAAAATCTCAGCAGCATAGCATTTCTGATTTCATCTTGCTATCAGTTAGACAGCAAACTCTTGCATTAGATCAGAATTTTAATTCCTTTGCTATATCTGTTTGTTTTTTGTATTTTTTTTTAACAGGGTCTTGCTGTAGTTGTATAGTTCAGGCTGCCCCTGAACTCACTATGTAGCCCAGGCTGGCCTTGAACTTGCAGCAATCCTCCTGTTTCAGCCTTCCGAGTGCTGAGATTACAGGCATGCACCAACATGCTGGTCTGTGAGTTTGTAATTAAAGGCTTGACCCACTTTGGACTCCTCAATTGACCTTCAGTTTCCTTTCCATGTGGAAGTAAAACAACTCTTGTGTGACCCTGGCTTCAAGCATTGCCACCATGACAGCTTGAGCCTCCTCCTAAGATATGCATCATCTAAGAGTGCATCATAATATCTGAGGTGGGCCGGGGATTTAGCTCAATGGCCTAAGCGCCTGCCTGGCAAGTGTAAGATTGTGAGTTTGATCCCCATTACCAAAAACAAACAAAAAACATAATATCTGAGGCAAGAGGAGCCTCTAAGAATGAGCTTTCTGATTGCTAGTATTTCCACTTGACATTTCCATTTTCCTTTACTTCATTTTTTTAGTTTAATTTTTAAAATTACATGAATCAATAGAATGTACATGCAAAGAGAAAAAGATTGAATGTCTTGGAAATGATTGATTAAATCACTTAAACTTGCTTAGTTGTCAAATTTGATGTGAATGAAACAACAATAAATGTAACCAGCATCAAAAAGGCTTAGAACAAACACCTCTAACATAGTCACCTATGCAGCACCCTCAGGAAGGTGAGGATCTTTAAAGAATACTAACATTAACTTGGGGATTTTGCTCAGCAGCATAAGTGCCTACCTGGCAAGCTAAGGTTGTGAGTTCCATCCCTGTACCAAAAAAAAAAAAGGAATGTTAATGTTAAACTGGGCATGGTGGCACATGCATGTAATCACAGCATTAAGGAGGTTGAGGTAGGAGGACTGTTACAAGTTCAAGACTAGCCTTGGCTACTGAGTTCAAGGCCAATCTGAACTATTTAGTGAGATATGTCTCAAAAAGACCAAAAAAAATATTTAATGTTGCCAAGGGTGGTGGTGCACAGCTAGAGTCCCAGCACTTGGGAGGTTGAGACAAGAGGATTGTGATGAGTTCAAAGATAGACTAAAATACACATTGAGACCCTGCCAGGGATTTAGCTCAGTGGCGTAAGCACCTGCCTGCCAAGTGTGAGGTCTCACATTCTATCCCTGGTACCAAAAAGCGTATTGACTTAAGTCATTGTTTTAATATATAAATCTGTATATGATTAAATGTATCAAAGAAATACAACTGAACAAAGGAATTAAATAAACTGATGAATAGCTTAACAACAATAATGAAAACACCTGACAAAACTTTCAAAAGAAAATGCCCTGTCACTCCATGATTATAAACTACTTGCTCCAGGTTTTTACAAGCAACAGAGACTGACTCTGGATATTTAAGCAGTTTATTGAAAGAAGTCTATTAAAAGGATATTGAGTTAAAGCTGGTGAATCTTATGGTATGTAAATTAGATCTCCACAAACCATAAAAAGAGAAAAAGAATGCAGGATACCTCAGGCAATCAGTGGAAAGACTGGCTTCAGGCTACAGTACTAGAATCCTGAAGATTCAAGCAGAACTGGCCTGATGACAAGTCTGGTGTTGCTGGCTGTTCTCTCCCTACCCTAGCAGGCCAGGGTGCGCCTCACCACAGGGGCTGGCTGTCCAATGCCCCTGCTGCTGGCCAGCACCAAAGTCAATTCCTGAGTGACAGCCCATCCTTGTGATCAAACCTGTCCTCTCTGCTTCTATTCTTGTTACAAAATGGGTTGTGCTCCACAAGGCTTGTTCCTGACACGACCGCCCAAGTAAGTCTCCTGTGCCTATGCCTTAGCTGCAAAGGATCTCAGGGAATTCAAAGTTTTGCTGTTCTTTTTTTTTTTTTTTTTGTCTTTATGAGACAGGGTCTCGCTATGTAGTTCAGGTTGGCCTTGAGCTCACTTTGTTAGCCCAGGCTGGTCTCGAACTCACAATGATCCTCTTGCCTCAGCCTCCCAAGTGCTGGGATTACAGGTGTGAGCCACCATGCCCAGCGCTTTTGCTGTTATTTGTGGGTTTTTTAAATTTATTTTTGTTTTTTGTTTCTTTGTTTGTTTGTTTGTGGGATTGTTTTTTGCTTTTTATGTTAGCAAAGCAGAACTCTTTTTTTTTTCTTTGTCTTTTTGAGGCAGGGTCTTATTATATAGTTCAGGCTGACCATGAGCTCACTTTTGTAGCCCAAGCTAGTCTCGAACTCACAATTCTCCTACCTCAGACTCCTGAGTGCTGCGATTATGGGCATGTGCCACCATACCTGGTCTAGAACTCTTAATTAAGGCCAGAAATTTACTAGAAGTAGCAAGAGGGCAAAAAAGATGCTAGCCAACCTCAAAACACATGTCTGCATTAAGAGCTTTCAATGTTTGATAGACTTAACTATGTTCATCCAAATTCTTCTAACCTAGTACTTAGAATATTAGACCTCTAGAATGCCAAAGCCAGTACATGGCTTATTGAATCTTTGATTTCTCTAAAAAATATAATAATTAATATTAATAACAATTATATACACATGTCCTAATGGTTGAGAGGATGATCTCTGAATATAGAATTTCTGGATTCAATTTCCAATTTTGCTATTAGTCTGGGATCTTAGGCAATTTACTCAATTGTACTCAATTGTGAATTACAATCCACTCAACAGTAATTTATTCAATTACAGTTTTCTCCAATTGTAAGCTGGGAATAATAACAATGGTGACTGCTGTTAGAACCCTGACCGTTCCCCAAAGACCAATGTGTTGAAAGCTTGTTCCCCAGGAGGGCATATGGGGAAGTGGTATGGCCTTTGAGAGGCAGAGCCCAGCAGGAGGCCATTACATCATGGGGAGCCCTCCCAGGGGCTCAGGGACCTCAGTCTCTACCGTTTGCCCTTTTCCTTCATGAGGGGAGCAATTTTTCTGAGCCATATGTGCCCCACCACAATGTGCTGCCTCTCCACAGGCCAAAATAACAGTGCCAAGTCTTCATGGACTGAAATCTTTAAAACTCAAAGTCAGCAAGCTCTGGTTTTATTTTGTTTTGTTTGGTACCTGAAAGAGTTTTGCCCTAGAATAAATTACTGTACAGTCATGGCGGTGATCTAACATGGCAGAAGGCCAAAGCGGGAAAGCCTACCACTTCCGGTCAGATGATATATATATATATATATATATATATATATATATATATATATCCCATACCCCATATTCCAGTCAGAGAATGCCAGGCTGCCTATAGTCATGGAGTTCTCTCCACATCCTTGGAATAAAGGCTACTTTTTATTTTATATCTTCTTTCTTATTGCGCCAAAAACCTAACAGTACCAAGAATCGAACACAGGACCTTGCACTTGCCAGGAAGACACTGTGCCGCTGAGCTATATTCCCAGTCTTGAGCTCAATAATTTTGCTACAATTGAAAGTTACCTTTCACAGTGACCTGCCTTACACCAGTGTTATACATTTTAAATGAGACAGTCTAGTACAGCTCTTTAAAGTAGTACAGCTGAGTGAATAAGTGTGTGCTATTACTAGGAGTAGCAAATAAGCCCTATCAGGAAATGGGATGCTCTGAGCCCCTGTGCAAAGCTCACAGATGGAGGCTCATAAGTGAAAGAGAAGTGAGCTTGCACTGGATGAACTGGAAAGGAAACAAAGAAAACACAGAAACAACTGTGCCACAGGGCAGCAGGAAGTGTATATGGGCTCACCCAGGACCTTACAAGACATTTTGGAGTATGTCAGGTTTGACCAATCCATTAAATATTACAAAGTTTCAATGTGACAAGCAGATATTGAGGGCAGGGAGAGGAAGAGGATGCTCTAAACTAGAATGGCACAGATTACATAAAAGCTCAGAGGTAACAAACAGTATGCAAAGAGCCATTGGCATGTGTTTGTATAGGATAAGGGAAGTTTCATGGGAGATGAGGCTACAAAAAGCAGCATGGACTGAATTCCAATGTGTCATTTTTATTCTGTTTTTTTTTCGTTTTGTTTTGTTTTGGCGCCAGCGATTGAATTCACGACTTCACGTTTGCCAAGCAGGCACTTATGCTGCTGAGCTAAACCCCCAGCCCTATTTTGGCTTTTTGGGTCCAGGTTAGCCTCTAATTCACCACCCTCCTGTCTCAGCCTCTGGAGTGCTGGGGATTAGAGTGTGTGCCACCACACCTGGCTGTGACATGCCTTCAATCCTCATTTGCATCCGACTGCCAGTTTAGTTTTCAGTATGGATGTTCTGTATTCTGTACCAGGGACTGAATTCATGACCTCACACTTGCCAGACAGGCGCTTGTACCACTGAGCGGTACCCCCAGCTGCACCCGACTATGACTGCAATGAGATCTCCAGTTGTTTGGCACCAGAGGAGTCCAAACCCATCCCAAATCATTTTAATTCAAATCACTTCACCTTTTTCTAGCCTACTGGTTACCTTCAGATTTTAACCTCTCTGGAAAGATTAACTTTTCAAGGCTGCAAGATAAAATGAATTAAATTTATATTTATAAGACACACGGGAGCCTGGTTTGAACTGGCCCAGACTGGAGTATTCTAGTTCCCCATTACTCTATTCTTGCTCAAGATGGTTTTAATTATCTCAACAGGGAAACATCAGTTAAAACTATTTAGTGATTCAAGTTTTGCAACATTTACAAGGCAAAGACATGAACCCTCTTTTCATTCACCTCTCCATCAGAACATTTCTTTGCTCTTACTCACCAGCTCTGAGATCAAAGAGAACTGGTGAGGAGAAACTACATTTAAATCATTAGTTTCTTATCTAAAATGTGGCTTGTTTCCCCTTTCCTTTAGTTTTAGGTATGTTCCCTCTGGCAACAAATCCACAAAAAAGCATGGCAGGGAGTCCCCGCACAATGCTGCTCAGATAAATTCCCTTGGTCCCTAGGTGCCCTGGGCCACCCAGATCTCTCAGGAGTTGGGGTCAGTTCCAAGCATCTGCACCTCAACACCTGCAGTCTTCCGGTGAGACTTCCGACCTTGCAGCCAGCAAGGTGATTTATAAAACGTGTTCACCAGTAAAATGCACATGGCTTAGAACTAACTTTACATCATATAGCACAAACCCCAGTTAAGAGTACTCTGAAAAAGAGGGGGAGGGGGCTTGAAATTCCTAGTGATAGAGAACAAGCATGCCCATTATTAAAATCTTGGGGTTTGCCTGGCAAGTACAAGGTCATAACTTCAATCCCTGGTACCAATCAACCAAACAAAAAAACAAACCTTGGGGTGACTGCATGACTCTGATCTGCAAACTTGGTTCTATGACTCAAGCCAAAATAAATTCACCAGCCTTACTGAATGGCTGGTTGCTTTACTAGTACATAGCATATAAATAATTGGATATCTTTTTAAAACCTTAGGGATTTATTGGTTATGTAAGGGAGAATCCAGGACAGGGGATGTAGCTCTGGGCAGGGCACCTGCCTGGCAGGTGTGAGGTTGTGAGTTTGATTCCCAGTACAAAAAAAAAAGGTGGGGGGGAGAAGGAGGAAGAATCCAGAGGGAGTTCCTAGCTTCAGGCATAGCTACAGGCCCCTGGCTGTCCTTCCTTCTATAATGCTGCTCCTCCCCACCTCTTAATTCTTGGTTGCAAAGTAGGCTCTCAGAAGCAGGGCACTTGTTGAAAAATGACTTCACGATTTTCTGCAGCTTTAAAGAATTGTTTTACTTGCCCTCAAAGGCTTCATTACACAAAGGCAGGGTGCTTCCCAAATGATTCTGCGAGGCTGAATTACCAAACTTCTGGTGCCGCCTGAGCAGCTGAGGGTTAAGTGGAACCAGGTGCTGTGGGTGTCCTGGGCCTTCCCCCACAGGGGGAACTCTGCCGGCCACAGGCAGGAATGGACTCACACATCTTTTTTTGGCTTTTTAAGACAAGGTCTCATAGGCAATTCAGGCTGGCCTTGGGCTCACCTTGTAGCCAAGGTTGGTCTCGAACTTGCAACGATCCTCCTGCCTTAGCCTCCCAAGTGCTGGGATTACAGGCATGAGCCACCTCACCCGGACCCACACTTTTGCTTAAGTAGGAGCTGAGGCACCAGGAGAAGCCTTCTTGTCTTGCTGCATGCCATTGTCCTCATGTCAGTCCACCATGAATTATATTTCAAAAGTTTGGAAAAGCAAAGCAATAGATATAGTAAAATATCAGAGCCAATTTCTATGGGCACAGAAGATGTCCATATTATACATAATAGTGAATATAGTAAAAAATAGTAAAAAATTTATATAGTAAAAATACAGTTATTCTATTTCTTGTCCAATTGTTAGGTCGATGAGCTGATTTGTATGATCACTGGAAATAGCACTAAAGACACTTTGTGGAACAGCCTGTGTTTGTGGTAAGTTCATACATTATATGTGGAGTGTGTGTGCAAAATGGGGGCAGGGGATATAGCTCAGCAATGTCGGGTAAGTGCAAGGTTGTGAGTTTGATCCCCAGTACCAAAAGAAAAAAAAAAAAAAAAGGAGGGAGGCATGAATATGAGCATTAAATTCTGCTTGCTGACCTGGGCAATAGACAGCGTAAACCACGCACACCTAGATGCCAAACATGATTTTAAGTTTTTTGTCTTTTTCTTTTTGAGACTGGGGTTCACTATGCAGTTCAGGTTGGCCTTGAACTCACTTTATAGCACAGACTGGTCTTGAACACACAGCAATCTTTCTGCCTCAGCCTCCCAAGTGTTGGGATTACAGGTCTGTGCCACCTTGCCAGGCATTTTTAAGCTCTTTAAATGTACTGTTTTACTTCAGTCTTGTAACCACCCAATGATGCAAACTCTATTCTTATTCCCAGTGACAGATGGAGAAGTCGAAGTTCTGAAAGGCACGTTTGCTTCTCAAGGTTACTTAGCTAGAAAAGGGCTCAGTATCCACAGTGACACTGAGGCCTAAGGTAAAGCACTAGCTTGTGCTGGCAACGAGGGTGCTTCGCCCTGCGTGTACTGTCTGAAGTCCCCTCGTGACATGACAGATGCCTCCTGCCCCCAGAAGAGTCCTTTCTCTGGGAATCCCCAGGCTGACGTTCAGAATCAGGAATAAAAGCGTCAGCCCAAGCCCTTTCCCTCCCGGAAATCTTTCATTTCCTTCAGTATAATGACCCCTCTTCCCTTTTCATACAATTCAATAGGCTTCAATTCTCAGACAAAGAACTACTATTTGATTCTTCAGAATGCATTTTTCTAATTGTGAAATAGATGCAAATTGAAAAAATTTAAAAGCAATGTCGAACTATGCAAAGAACCGCATGAGACTCCCTAAAACTCCTGAGATTAAAAACTCTTAACTTTGCTGTGCATTTTCCTTGAGCACATATAACTTCATTATGTTTTCTGTGCATGGTTATGTGGTAAATATTTTCCTATAATTCTTGAGGTCAACAGCTGTTTTTATCTTGATCAACATTATAGTTTATCTTGATTCATATTATATTTTCAGGGCCCAACACAGTACTTGGCATATAGTAATTAGCACATAATTAGTAATATTTAATTATTTGACTTAATAAAAATTTGTTGAATGACTGACTGACATCATAATTTCTTCCACCACTTTTTAAAGGCCCCGTAATTATGAATATATGCAACAAAATACAACTGTGAAATTATATTCAGGTAGCAGTGCATAATTTATATTCAGAAGTTTTACCAGAGTGAGGGGCAACATGATATGACAGAAGGAACCTGAGGCAGGAGGTAGGGGCAGCCTCTAGCTGAGCTCAGGCACATGCACACATAAGGACACAAGCACCATTCTGCCTAACACCTCAGTGTTCCCCCACGTGAAGGAGCTGGTCTGACTGCTTGTGAAGATTCCCTGCTATACCATTTTAAAGAGTGTCACTGTCTTTCAAAAGATGCAGAATTGGTACATAAATCTATTTCGCTATGCTTTAGATAGTAAATGTCTCCTAAAGGCCATGCCCTTGGTCTTTAGCCTGTGGCGCTATTGAGAGTGGCCAGAACCTTTCAAATGGTAGAGTCTATTGAAGGAAGTGAGGTCACTGGGAAGCAGGTGGCTTCGAAGGGACTTTGGGCCCTAGCTGTATTGGGCGCCCAATGGCCAAAGACCCAAAAGAAGCAGACTCAGGCAGCCATGGCCTGAACCCTCTGAAACTGAGACAAAATTGTCCTCCTTTTTGGTTGTATGCTTCAGATATTTTGTTACAAAGAAAACTAACATGTTTTATTTCAAAATACTTACAGAATGCAAAATTATAAAGGATAAAATATGAAAGTCCCTTTACATCTACCTCCTCCCTAATACTGCCTCTTCATAAAGATAACAGCTGATACACTTTGATATCCTTTTTTCTTTGCTTGCATGCATGTCCAAATACAGATATGTAATTTAAAAACACACACCAATGGAGTCACGCTGTAGGTATTATTCCGAGAGTTGATCCCATGCCAAGGCCTCACAATACATCTTTGAGGCTGTTACCAAGCTGATGTATCTTAATTGACTTTTTTTTTTTTGTCTTTTTGAGATGGGGCCTCACTGTGCCATTTAGGCTGAGCTTGAGCTCACATTGTAACCCAGGCTGGTCTCAAACTTGCAATGATCCTCCTGCCTCAGCCTCCTGAGTGTTGGGATTACAGACATATGCTAGACTGATTTAATTTTAATTATATCATTGATCATTCATCCCAGCTAACAAGACATAGTTTGATTCTAGTTTATAGCACTGTAAACAGAGCTGTAATAAATCCCTCATGCTATATGCACAGTGATAGAGCAGATGAACTCTGAGATCAGGCTGAAGCTGTTACTTACCTAGTTTGTGCCTTGGTTTCCTCATCATTAAAATGAGGCTGCCAAGCTCTTTTTACTTTTGTTTTTGTTTTTTTTGGGCTGTCTTTGAAATTAGTCAACACATGTAATGTTCTTGAACTGTGTGTGGCACACACTCAGTGTTAAACATGATTATCATCATTATTTCATTATTCTAAGTATTCTTAGGCACATGCACAAGCATTTCTGAGTAACTGAGTCCTAGAATAAGAATTTAAAATTTCGAAAGTTCCTGCCACGCTGCTTTCCTAACAGCTTCAGCAATTTCCATTTCTCAGGCCTGTGGTCTCACATTCATCAGGCACTGTACCAGTCCGCTGTAAACTAAGTGACTTCCCAGGTCATGCTCTTCAACTTGTAGACTACCTATCCCTTGCCATCCTCAGTGTCCTTTACTATCAAGAATAAAATGCGAACTTGTGTTTATAAAGGCGAGCTTGGGCCGCCAGCTCTTCCAGGGCAGCCGGGTGCAGCTGAGCCGCGGCCACCCCGCCCCCTCCGCTGCCCCTCGCTGGGGCTCGCCTGTGCGCACCGGCGCATGGCGCTTCTTTCCTAAGATGAACAGTAAATCCTGCATTTACCTCAAAAGGGGAAGATAGGAAAGCAGAAGACAAAACAAGTATCAGGGTACACTTCGTAAGGGCTGAAGATGAAGCAGGTCACGCAGGAGGTTAAAGCGGTTCTGCATACTAGACAGCGCGTCTGAACTCGCCCTGAGCGCAGCGCCCAGCCCTGCTGGAGGCGGCAGATACCCTGCCCAGAAGCTCTCCACTGCCCTCCTCTGGCCACAGCGAGGAGATGCACGCTCCGGAAAGCTGTTCCGGAATCTTGCCACCATCCAAAAGAACTGGTGTACAAAGTCAAAGGAAAGAATATTCAGATAAGTGAAGCATACAGAACTCCAGCCAGCTGCAACCAAAACAGATCTATACCCAGACATATAATAATCAAGATCTCTGAAATTCATCACAAGAACAGAATATTAAAAGCGGTCAGAGAAAAGAAACAAATCACCTATAAAGGAAAAACCATCAAAATCACAACAGACTTCTCGACACAAACCATCAAATCAAGAAGAGCTTGGAGCAAAGTATTCCAAGCCCTAAAAGAAAATAACCTCCAGCCCAGATTGATGTACTCTACAAAACTGTCTCTCAAAATTAATGGAGAAACAAGATGCTTCCATGACAAAGAAGAACTCGGGGAGTTCATGACCACCAATCCAACCCTACAAAAAATACTGAAGGACATGAGAGAGAGAGAGAGAGAGAGAGAGAGAGAGAGAGAGAGAGAGAGAGAAATAAAAAAACCAGGATTCCAGGAACAGTGGCAGAGAGGCCTCAATGAATGGGACAGATGGTGAAATAAAGGAGAAAAGTAGACAACCAATGGCAGAAAAATAGCATAGCAGAGATGAGGCAGAGAAGATTGGCTATAATCTCTAACACAGATGGCCTTGATACACTAACAAAGAGAAGAACAGGCAGAGTAGATCAGGAGATAGGGTCCTGCTCTGAACAGGAAATATAATCAACCTGAGGGTGCGTTGGTAGACCAAAAATCAGAGATGAGAGAACAGTGCTCTATGTGACAGGGAACTAGAGAGAAATAGGTACAGCTCATCCAGCAGCTGCAGATAGGTTGGAAACCCATGACACTTTTGTGCAGTGGAGAACTGCTCAGCTATAAGGAAGGAAAACCTTGAGGCTTTAGTAGGTAGGGGAATACAGCACAAGATCAAGTTCAGGTGTGAAAAGGTTCAAAACCAGTTAGGTGGATAGTGGGTTGTCCCCCTAGTCTGGAAACTAAAGGAGTTAGTGGGACCCAAAATGTACAAAGCACCCTATGAAAGTGAAAGGGGAGGAACTGTCTGGGAAAGGAAGGCAGAGGACATTGTTAATAGTGTATCAGGATTTAAAATACACATTATTCTTATTGCTCTGTTTGGTTTGATTTTATTCTGATCCAGTCTGTCTACTCATACTAGATTTGAGAGTACAGACAGCTATCCCCAAAATAGTAGGATATACTATGGTAACTATCCTTAATTCCCTATTAACTTAAACTGAAGCCCTATATTATTTACACTGTCTTACTATGACTGATCTTATTTGAATACAGTTTGTCAGATCACTGTTTTGTCTTGACTGATTTTATTCAAATCTGGTATGCTCGATAGTATCAGGTCTGAGAGTAGAGGCAACTACTATGAAGATGACAGGATTCAATAGGATACCAATTTCGGTTTGATTATTAACTGCTTTTGAAGGCCTATAATGTCTCCAATGTTTTGTTTTTATTGATTTTGCTATGTACTGCTATGTTCAATTGTACTATGCCTGATGATACAGATAATTCTATTGAAAATAACAAGAGACATCATGGTAACTAGGGTAGATCACCTAGTATTGTGGTTTTATATGTCTTTTTCATTTCATGTTTTTCTAGGAATTTGTTTTGTTTTTCCTTCTAATACAGAAAGGATAGGTATACATGTAGACTCATGCATGCGTAGAATTTCTGAACAGTTTGGGAACTGACTATATAATGCATGATGTAATGAACAGATACTCTGAAGAAAAAGAGATACTAAGGTACCCAGTGCTAATTCTGTAGTATCATGATATAAAATCTAACAATACTATTATTCTCTGTTCAGAGTGATATTAGTCTGTTTTCTTTTGTTTAATTGCAACATACGTAAAGGTATGGACAGCTACTTTGAAGAGAACGAGAGACATTATGGCAGCCATTGTTGACTTCCCTATTGTCTGGTCTTGAAGACCTAAAATGCCTTCATCATCCTGTTTTGATCAGTTTAATACTATTTTGTTTGGTATGAATTTACTGTGTGTGAAAACATGGACAACTATTTGGAAGAAAACAGGCAATATGATAGACAGTGAAGATCTCCGGTGGTCTTGTTTTGAAATCTGTGTTTCTTAAAATGTTTTCTTATCATCTGTTTTGTTCTGTTTAATTTTACCCTCTTTAAAATAAAAAATAAAATAAAAGGAAAAAAAAGAGATGCAGGAGGGGAAAGATTAGTGTTCCAAGATGGGAAATAATTAAGTATTGTGAGAATATCTCCGGTGTGGAGTGGCACAAGCCTGTAATCCCAGGACTCTGGAGGCAGAGGCAGGATTGCTGAGTTCAAGGTCAGCCTGGGCAACACAGTCTGAGGTCAGCCTGTACTACATAGTGAGACTTTGTCTCAAAAAACCCAAAGCCAAAGCCAGGTGTGGTGGCACACTCGGGAGGCTGAGGCAGGAGGATTGCAACAAGTTGGAGACCATCCTGGGCTATAAAATGAGCTCAAGGCGAACCTGAACTGCATAGACAGACCCTGTCTCAAAAAAACAAAACAAACAAAAACACCCAAAACCAAAACCAAAACAACCCCTCCAGAATTCTCAAAGCTTCTGTAAGTATTTTCTGGCTAGTGTGAACCTTATTTAAATCCTTATCTTACAGAGAAAGGTGAAAATAATACATTAGTAATGTTAACGACTTTCTGAAATTTGTTACTCTTTATATTTGTGTGTTCTTGTATATCAATTGCCCCCTAGAAGTGATGAAAAACCTTTACTTGCTACTGTCAAAGTCTAAGATTTTCCACATGATTGCCTTCAGATCTCTATGTAAATGTCGTGTAGTGGGTGATATGTGTCTCTAAAATTGTATCTGTAGTCCCACCCCGCAACTATGCCTCCAATCCTGCTGTGTCCCATCTTCCTTATCATTCTCCATTCTCCATACCACTTACCACTCTGTACCTTGACTATAAATTTTAATTTTCCTTTTTTTTTTTTTCTTTTTGAGACAGGGTCTCGCTATGCAGTTCAGGCTGGCTCACTTTGTAGCCCAGACTGGTCTCCGACTTGGAACAATCCTCCTGCTTCAGCCTCCCCAGTGCTGGGATTATAGGAGTGCGCCACCAGGAGCAGCTAATCAAATGATTTTTAGTTCTCAGAGTTAGACACTCATCACAAAACTTACAGTATTTTATCATCACCCCAGAAACTCTGGATCCATTAGCAGTCAGCTCTCATTACTTCTCAGACCCTGCCCCTCCTCCCCTGCCCAAACTGCAACAGGACTGGGCAACCACTAATCTATTTTCAGTCTTGATGGACTTGCCTATTCTGGGCATTGCATCTAAATAGAAAAGTATGCTACTTTTTTTTTTTTTTTTTTTTGTACGGGGGATTGAACTCATGACCTCATGCTTGCCAGGCAGACGTTTATACTGCTGAGCTAAATCCCTAGTCCAAACATTTTTTTTTTTTTTTGGTACCAGGGATCAAACTCATAACCTCATGCTTGCCAGCAGGTGCTTATGTTGCTGAGCTAAATTCCCAGCCCCTCTTTTTGGTCTTTTTGAGACAGGATCTGTCTATGCAGTTCTGGCTGGTCTTGAGCTCACTTTGTAGCCCAGGTTGGCCTTGAATTTGCAAGGATCCTCCTGCCTCAGCCTCCCAAGTGCTGTGATTACAGATGTGTGCCACCACACCCAGCTACCTGAGCTTTTGTTACTGACTTCTTTCATTCAGCATGTTTTCAAGGTTCATCCATGTTACACAGTGTATCAGTATTTTTACAGCCAAATAATAATTCTGTTATATGATTATATTACGTTTATTAAATAATGGACATTTAGGTTACTTTCACTTTTTGGCTAGTTTTAACAATGCTGCTATAAGCATTCATGTGCAAGTTTTTGACTGACATATGTTATCATTTTTCTTGATAATTTCACTGTTAAAATTACTTTTTGATCTGTTTCCTCAAAAGGAATGCAAGTTCAGAGACTTTTTTGTTTTGCTATATCATCAGCACCAAATAAATACCACGTCCAAACAGAGTTAAGTGCTCAATTTATTCCTGTAAAAAGACAAACCCGTTTCCTCTCTTCTGTGGACACTCAAGCCTGTTGCAAATGTGACCCTTTGGTTCCCCTTAATTCTGGTCCCAACTTTTTACCTAAAATCATCTCAGCAGGCGTCAGTGGAGTAAAGGCAAGGGAGCGTCTTCAAGTCATTGCTTCTGTCCAGCACATCTGTCTGTCTAGCACCCTGCCTCTGTACTGCTGTCAAAGGGGGTCTGCTTCACTGTTGGCCTGAGTCCCTCCTCCAGATAATAAGGAGATGTTACAGAAACACTGAGTCTAGATGAACCTCCGAAATGTCAGATTTTTATCTAGGTTTTGTTTTTCTTAGCTCTAGCTGTTATTACTTAAAAGTGCTTTGCTTTTTACTTCCAAAAAAAAAAAAAGTTCTTAAAGAGTTCAATGTCCAGGGACTGCTGAGCCAAAAAGAGTTTACAAGTTTAGTTTTTGCCTCACAGTGAGCCAGGATAAAAACAATTTTTGATTAGAAATATATATTTTTTTTCTTTTTTTTTTGATACCGGGGATCAAACTCATGACCTCATGCTTGCCAGGCAGGCGCTTAAGCCACTGAGCTAAATTCCTGGCCCCTAGAAATATTTTTAGTAGAACATATAGTTCTAAGCCTGGCATGGTGGCACATGCTAATCCTAGCACTCAGGAGGCTGAGGGAGGATTCGTCAGGAGTTTCAGGCCAGCCTGAGCTACATGGTGAGGTCAAAACCAGCTTGAACTACCAAACAACATCATGTTTCAAAAGAGCCAACAAATAAATAAAAAACAGTTCTGAATTTTAAATAAGCCTTTGGAACTTAGATCCTCTGTATTTGGGAGTTACCTGTGGATATAACTGAGCTTTCCCAGACAGCTCAACTCCCTTAATAATAATAGCAATGTTTACACTGATCTATAGAATTTAGCATATAAGTGTTAAGAGCATGGGGTATGAAACCTCTATGCTAAGTAAGTTCTGCAGTGACATAAAGATGTGTAAAACCTGAGCCTGGTGTCAAGGAAGTAACAACCTGGTGGGCAGAAGCACAAATACTTGTTTGAGCCCTGAAGCTGGAAAAATATCTGTTGTTCCACTATAGTTTTATTTTTTTTTTTAACTGGGGATGGAACGAACTCATGACCATGAGCTTGCAAAGCAGGCGCTTATGCTGCTGAGCTAAATCCCCAGCCCTCCTCTATAGTTTTACAGTCCTTTTAGAAAATAAGACTGGGCCCAGCAGGCCCATCCCTCACTTTTCTACTGTAAATTTGTACTTGAGTATAACAGTAGCTGGCTGTGTGTTTCAGTACCTTTCCCTGAGGGATACAGGAAGCAATCTATGTGTTTACCTATTTGGTATGACAAACAGCAAGGAGTGTGCAGGAGGGCAGAAATGGCAAAACAGGATCTGGCACCTTTATGCTCTGGTGACTGGTTTTGGGTATGTTTACCTGAGCATCACAGAAGGTCTAATAGAGCCACACCACTTTAGGATTTTTTGTTTGTTTGTTTGTTTTCACACTTGCCAGGCAGGTGCTGTGCTGCTGAGCTATATCCCCAGCCACAGGATTTGTTTAAAATTTTTTTTTCTTTTGATTTTTCTGGTAGAAGAACCCCAATTTAGTGCAATGACACATGAAAAACTAGATTTGAAAGTTTTGGAAGAGGTTAAAAGTGAATCATCAGGTTACTCATGCATAGTTGATGAAGATGATGCATTATGGTAAAAAAAAAAAAAGCATGTTCTCATAATGTTGCAGGCAGCTGAGTTAGTTAGAAATATTATAGGCAGTGAAACAGGGCTAGGTCCTCAAAGGAGCCATTGCAGAATTCCAGATACCTTGCAACTATAGGGGAGACAGACACCTCCTGCTGTGGGCCAGGCCTCAAGACAAAAGATCAAACAAATGCATCCATATCCAAGGACTGATATTCTAAATAGCTCCCTATCATCCTGAGGAAGTCAGTCATCATTTCAACCCCTTATGGAAGAGTCATTGTTCCCTAAAAATGCCCACTTTCTATGTGACTTGCTTCCCCATTTGTCCCCAATTTAATCAATTTTACCTGAACTATTAATCTTATTGGCTAACTATAGTTATGTCCCATCTTATGCCCATCTGCCTTGTGAGTTCCCAGTTTTTTCCACCTTGAACCCATCTCACCCCATGATTTTACTCTATAAAAGTCCCTGGAGAAGACAGAGTCCCTGGCAACCCGCTCCGGACCCCTTCTGCCCCTCTTCAGACAGAAACTTTCTTTCTCTCAATAAATATATTCTACTCTTAACCTCCATTGTTCCTAAAATTCATTCTTCGATTTTAGAGAACACAAACTAGTACCAGACATAGTAAGTTGGGAGTTTCATTCCCCAATATCAATAACAGAAGGGTGGTATAGGTGGGTGATGATGACAATGACTTTGACATTGGCCATGTGAGCCAAAGTTTCTGTGACAGTGAGATGGAGACAGAATCAACAGATACACACAGGGAATGCAGACCTCCTTGATTCAGATGAAGAAAATAGCAAGGTGGGTAAAAACTGACTGGATGAAATGTTGTGAAATGCCCATGATAGCAAATAGAACAATACAATGTTAGAACTAAGTCTGGGAGAATCCAAGATGGGCAACTGAGTGGTAGCACAATAAGAGAGCCTCTCTGAAAAGAAAACAACTCAGATGCTAGAATCTAACAACATGGAGAAAGCCAGACAAATGGAGAGAAATTCTCATGACCCAGGAAGAAACTGAGGAAAAAGAAAAAGAAAAAAAAAGAAGAAAAAGAGTGAATGGAGGGCTGGAGCTGGGCAAGCTCTGGTCACTGTACTGGGCACGTCTTAGAGTCAGGCAACTAACAATCAAGCTGAGGTCACGAGAGTGGGGGTTGGTGAGCTCAAGACCCTCGGCTGGAGGAGGTACTGTGGCAGGGAGTGAAAACAGCCAGTCGAGCTGTGAGAACTTTGGTGAGTGATGGGAACTGGATTCCCTAGAATGGGATGACCGGCTAGATGATATTTTGGAGTTGGGCAGGGCCAGCTTGAATCAAAACCTGAGGTGGCATCAGTCAACTGCTCCTGGTCCAAAGCAGATTGGTAGGATCTGCTCCGGCTGGGCCAGGCCCCTGTTTGTAACCCAATAGCCAGGGATGAGGCTGTCCTGAGCCAGTGGCATCCCCAAGGAACACACAGACATGCTGAAACATCCACTGGGTGACTGACCTAGGGGAAGGGGCAGGCTCACAGCATATACCTTGCAGGTCGGCAGCAGACTGGGGGTGGGTGGCACTTCCCTAGCCAGTGTGCTGTAGAAAAACTGTGGGCAGTGCGAGGGGCCCAGAGACCTCCACCACCCACCTGTCTGAAGAGGGCCAGAAACATGACAAGACAGAGAAACAGCAAAAGGCCTCCAACTGCTGAACCAGGGAAAGCGAGTCCAGTAGAGGTAAATGCAGAGGAGGTTGAGGGCAGCAAACATGTTATATCAGACATGGCCTCATTGGAAATAAATACTTCCATGACCTCATCGACAAATTTAAATATGAAATTCTAACTCAGATGAAGGAAATATAAGAAGATTAATATAAGAAATCCTGGGTAATCCTCAAGTAGACACAAATGAAAGAATGGAGGAACCCAGAGAAAGGAGAGAAGCCTTTGATGAAGAATATAAACAAAATCTAAGATACATGAAACAGATCCAAAGAGAATATCAGGAAATTAAAAACTCCACTGAAAGCTGGCAAAACCTTTTAACAGAAACTAGAGACAAACTTTCAAAAGTTGAAGATAGATTTGCAATGTATGATCACAAAAGGAAGAATCTCTTAAAAATAACAAGGAACCAGGAAGCAATGATACAAAGGCTAGAAGACAACAAGAGGATTTATAACCTAAGAATAAAAAATGTGAATGAAGATGCAGCAACAAATACAAATGAAATAAAAAGTCTATTCACAGAAATAATTAAGGAAAACTTCCCAAACATAGGTAACGGAAGTGAAGTTCAGATAAATGAGGCATACAGAACTCCAGCCAGCTACAACCAAAATGGATCTACACCCAGACATATAATAATCAGGATCCCAGAAATCCATCACAAGGACAGAATATTAAATGTGGTCAGAGAAAAGAAACAGATTACCTATAAAGGAAAACTCATCAAAATCACAGCAGACTTCTCGATGCAAACCATCAAATCAAGAAGAGCTTGGAGTGAAATATTCCAAGCCCTGAAAGAAAATAACCTCCAACCCAGATTGATGTATGCTGCAAAACTGTCTCTCAAAATTAATGGAGAGACAAAATATTTCCACGACAAAAAGGAACTGGGGAAGTTCATGACCACCAATCCAACCCTGCAAAGAATATTGAAGGACATTCTAGAGAGAGAGAAGAAAATCACCAGGATTCCAGGAACAATGGCAGAAAGGCCTCAAAGAAAGGGGCAGACAGTGGAATGAAGGAGAAAAGTAAACAAACAACAATGATAAAAAAAAAATAGCATAGCAGAGATTAGACAGAGAAGATTGGTTATACCACAGTTTTATCTTGACTGATTTTATTCGAATCTGGTATGCTTGAGGGTATCAAGTCTGAGAGTAGAGGCAACTACTCTGAAGATGACAAGATTCAATAGGATAACCATTCTGGTTTGATTATTAACTGCCTTTGAAGTCCTATAATGTCTCCAATGTTTCGTTTTTATTAATAGTGTTATGTACTGCTAAGTTTAATTATACTATGTCTGATGATATGGACAATTTTATTGAAAATAACAAGAGACATCATAGTAACTACCGTAGATCACCTAGTATTGTGGTTTTATATGTGCTTTTCATTTCGTGTCTCTCTAGAAATTTGTATTGTTGACTTGTTTTGATTTGTTTCTCCCTCTAATACAGAAAGGCTAGGTATACATGTAGAGACTTATACATGTATAGAACTTCTAAGTAGTTTTTGAGAATGGATTATAGTTATTGTAAAGAAAAAAAAGAGAGGAAAAGAAATTATTCTAAAGGATATAACTGCATGTATGTGTAAGTGTGTAGAAACTTTTTCCAACAAAACCTAAGGTGGAGTAGCTGTTGTTCATGAGCTATGCAGCAACTGTGATGTCACTCAAAACACAAAGTGTTGGCCAGTGGTTGTGTTTTACTCACTCTTAAATATGTGTGGCATAAACAGTTTGACAGTTTACAATGAAAACAACAAGTGCAAAATATCGCAGAGAAATTTTCTTAGGTAACTGAAACTGGAGCCATATGAGATCATTCCCAACAGAGGAAAAACAAGTTGTGTCTGCCTAGAACTACACACACACACACACACACAAACACAAACAAAAAACGTGGAGCACACTGGTGAGCTCACAGGTGAACAGCCAGGTGCAGCATCACAAAGACCTACTATGACAACAGGAAAACAAAAAAGATGTCAACTATGCCCCACGAGAAAGTACAGGAAAACAAAACATATGTGCTATCAGTGTAAGCAATACTTGTGTATGGAACATGTTGTATGCAAACACTGCCTTACATCTGACAGTGGAAGCAAAGTTTATTTCTGCGCTAGAGTTCTATTGGCTTTGTAAGCAAGTAAAGAGCTGATGTGATGATGTTGATGTCTATTCTTTTTTGTTGTTGATGTTGTCTATTTTAAGCACACTTTACATATGAAGAATTTATTACTATATTTTATCGATATTTTATATTCTTGTTAACTGCACACTATATAATATAATAAGAATGTCCTGATAAAACAGCAAGACCACTGAGAGGTCAAGATATCCTACAAGCAGGCCAGGAAAGCAAAACACATGCTGCCAGTGTAAATGATGTGTGTGCATGGAACATGCTGTTGTCATGTGTGCAGACTGCCTTAGGTGTGACAGATAATTAAAGTAACTATTTTTTGTGGAATGCTATTGGTGTTTTCATTGTAGTTCACAAAGGACTTTATTTCTGATTTTTTTTATACTTTGTACACCAAAAGCCAGTCTATGTTGAAACTTTAATGTTTCTTTTATAAACAATAAATATTGAAAACTTCATTTTTGTTAATTTTTTTGTGTTACATACTCATTGTTTAATATGATAAAACTCATAAAATTAATAATTCATTAATAGAAATATTCTAAAGAACAACATAATTAGTCTTATGCTCCAATTAAAACTCTCACTAGCTACATGCCAAGCATTGTGTTAAACACTGGAGGTGGAAAATGTAAATGTCATTGTCCTTGCACTGGAAGTGTTTCCGATGTAATAATGATGCCGTGCAGAAAGCACTCTGAGAACTTGGACAAAGGAGAGATTATTTTTGTTGAAGCCATGCATTATAACCTCGTCTAGGAGAGTCTGGATGTGGGAGACAAACAGGTGGGCCATGCTAGGGGGAAAAAAAGAATAAGCAAGCTAGGGCTACTGGTCAGATTCCTGAGAACAAGGAATAAAATGCCCATCTCTTTAGAATCACCAAATTGAATTCAGCCACAGGAATCTATCTTGTTCAGGGTTCTTGTGAAACACAAGATCAGAGCAGGGGGCCAGGGATATAGCTCAATGGCACAGCACCTGCCTGGCAAACACAAGGTCCTGAGTTTAATTGCTGGCACAAAAAAACAAAAACAAACAAACAAACAAAAAACACAGAGCAGGATATTTTGGCCACAAAACACAAAGTAGAAATTAGCCCACAATACAAGGATCTCACTCTTGTTGATCTTCAGCAGGTCTAGAGCTCACGCATGCACACAGCAGCCTGTCCTTTTCTTGCATTCAACTAGCAGGCTCATTCATTCACCACCTTAGGCAAGGAAGAGCCAATTTAAGGAAAAACCCCCAAGAAGAGAGGATATGAAGTGGCTCCCTGCTCCCCGCTACAACATGTAGAGCAGATATGGCACCATTTAGCACCCAGCCCTTGATCATTAGAATCACTAAGACATGAGAGCTGTTTTAACTGCTACAAGAAAGCAGGGGATGATGGAAAGCTTATCAGGGGTCAGGTACGTGCTACAGATTGAGGGTCCATAATTTTAATACTAGAACTCTGTTTGTTAAGTCTCCTTTTACAGGCAATGGGGAGGAAAAAGACCTTACAAGATCAGCTTAGGCTACATAGTGAATTAAAGGCCAGACTAAACTTCAGAGTGAGACCTTGTCTCCAACAACCAAAATAACGGGCCAGGGGTTTAGCTCACTGGTATAAGTGCCTGCTTGGCAAATACAAGGTTGTAAGTTCGATCCCCAGTACCAAAACAAACAAACCCCAAAAAACAAAGAAACACTTGAGAGAGGAGAAGTTTTACTGTTACATCATAGCCAAGCCATTGATCCTAGGCAGGCTGGTCAGATTCCATGCCTTTTTTTTTTTTTTCTTAGACAGGGTCTCACTGTGCAATTTAGGCTGGCCTTGAGCTCACTTTGTAACTTAGGCTGATCTCAAACTCCCAACAATCCTTCTGCCTCAGCCTCTCAAGTGCTAGGATTACAGGGGTGAGCCATCATGCCTGGCTCTAGACTTCATGCTCTCGATCATTCATTATACAATTTCAAGGGCTGAGGATATAGCTCAGTGGCATAGCACCTGACTGGCAAATGCGAAGCTGTGAGTTTGATTCCCAGTACTAAAATAATAATAATAATAATAATAATAATAATAATAGTAATAATAGCTTTCATTATGCAATTTCAGTAAAAGAAAAAAAAAGTGCTGAAAGAAAGCATAAGAGGGAAAGAAAGTTCAAAGCCATAAGTCCAGTGAGAGCAACTGTAAGGATGTTCAGAATTTTCAGGTCCTTCGCAAGTATCCATTCTTCAGTTGGCTAAGTCCCAACGTAATGGACAGAGTAACTAACACTGTAGACTAATGCAGTCGCTTAAGCTTTTAAATATCCAGAGCTAAGATGGATTGGATTCTAGGCAATAATTGCAAAGGCTGGAACAAACCCTGGCTTCTAGGCCAGTAGCTCAGATGCTCAGATAAGTCAGCAGTTAAGCCCACTCTCAATAGAGTTCTATTCTATTTCCTATCCCAGTTCTGATAACTGTATATAGTGACATGCTGCTCAAATCTCCCTTATAGAACTGAGATGTTCACTCTCCCAGCTGCTGAGGATGTTGGCTGCTATAGACTTATAGCTAAATCTCTCTCTCTCTCTCTTTCTCTTTCTCTCTCTCTCTCTCTCTCTCTCTCTCTCTCTCTCTCTCTCTCTCTCTCGGTACTGGGGTTTGAACCCATGACCACGCTTGCCAGGCTGGCGCTTATGCCGCTGAACTAAGTCCCCAGCCTAAACCTCTCTCTTATTTATTTATTTTACAGACAGTGTTTCACTATGTAGTTCAGGCTGGGCTTGAACTTGAGGCAGTCTTCCTGCCTCAGTTTCCTGAGTGCTGGGATTATAGGCATCAGTCACCTAATTCTTCTCTTTCTGCAAACTACGTTTTTTTTCCTTTTGGTATGGTGGATTGAACTCAGCCTCATGTTTGCCAGCCAGGCGCTGTGCTGCTGAGCTAAATCCCCAAACAGTGCAAAAACCAAGGTCATGCGTCCTCTTTGTGGACAGCCTACACTTGCTAACTGGCAGGTGTGGAGATGTAAAAGCCCACCCCTTTGTTTAATGTAGGACAACTCAGAAGGGCCCTGCAGTCCAGAGTCCCCAGTCAGTATGGCTGGGGACTCTATCACAAACTCTTCATGCTTAAACATAAATAACTCTTTGCCCATTCTTACATTTCTCATTCTCTTACACATATTATTCTCAAAAGCCTGCTTCCAAATTCTCATTTTGCAAATCACTGTTTTAGACTCTGTTTCCCAGGAAAGCCAACCTAAGGCAGTTGGTCCAGAAGCAATCTATCAGATGATTCTCTGGAGCTGGGCTATCTGCAGTGCAGTGAATGGGAACATGATCATTGTTAAGTAGGCCAGGGCAAAGCAGAACTGTTAAGATCATCATTAGAGCAAGGGAAGAATGGACTGGTAGTGTGATTACATGAAGTTAAGTGAAAGTGATAATTACTGTAACAACCATGGAATCCAATAGCTCTTGCTGGGTCTTAGTGATTCATTGGCAAAAGACAAAGGAAGGCTGAGTCAGTTAATTATCTAATTAAAGGAAGTGTGAAGGCCAGAGGCCTCTGCTATAACACATAAAAAGACTCATTTTCCACTGATTAGGAAAAAAAATTGATTTCTAGGTTTTCATAAAGTTAACAGTTTCAAGACCAGTTGAGTTTTAGCCCTTGTAGAACTGCTAAGCCAAAGTCAGATTCTGTTGGGAACCAGTGAAATCCTGAGGCAGCCCTCTGAGCTCATTTGCCCCCATTAAAGGCCAGAGTCTCACTTGAGTGAAGATGATGCCTGTCTGAACTGAAGACCCTATATGGGTGGAACCCTTTACCCCAGCAGCCCAATAAAGAGGGTTCCGACACACATAACCTGGCTGGGAAACGGAAGTGGAAGTGGATGGGCTGGCCAGGAGCCAAGAGGGAAGAAGATGCTACACTAAAGAGGGTGCTAGTGTGGCCTGGCTGGAGCTGGGGAAAGGTGTATGGGAATGCTAAGAGTGCTGGATCAACTTTATGGTTTAACCAACATGGACCAGGGGAAGTTTATCAATTTGGCTAAGTTCAACTGAGTAACATAATGCACCTAGACAACCCTTTGTGGTACACCTTTTGCATATCTTGCCGACCTCAATTTGTGTCCCAATTTGTTCTCTGTATATCAGTCATGCCAAACTACATTCTGAGATCATATTCCTTAACCTTCTGTAAAACCCCTAATTGCTCTCCCCACCTGGAGTATTTACCCTACTCCATTTTGCAGCTGTATGAAGTACCTATTGCTTTGTACTTCTCTTTCAAAACTCAACCGAGAATTTTATTTGCTAATGGAGAAAAAACCTAATTATTATGGGGAAGCAACTTGGCAATACTGAAAGTCTTAAAAATGTAAAGAGAAATTGGGTTTCTCCCTAAGGGAAAAATCTGAACTATAGGAACTGAAAGGTTCTTGCCCTAGTATAGATTACTATACAATTATGGCGGTGGTCTAACATGGTAGAAGGCCAAAGGGGGACTGCCTACCACTTCCTGCTTCTTCTTCAGTCCTAATTGCAACTCCCCCTCATGTTTGCACGCACACAGAATTCCAATTAGTTCCTCACAGGTCATCAATATCCGCCCCATGCACCACTTCAATCAGAAGTCATATAACCCTCTGCCTCTCTGTCTCTGGTTGAAGGAGACAGCCCAACCGCCATGGGTTGTGTGCTCCTTTCCACATCCTCAATAAACCTGTTCATTTTGTAGTTTTTGCTTCTCTATTGTGCCAGAATACTCTTAACAGGAACAAACTTGTGCACATTATCCAAAGTACCATAGTTATTATTAAAAAAATTAATGTAATCTTGGGCTGAGGATGTAAGTCAACAACAGAGTGCTTGCCTAGCATGTGTGAGTTCTGGGATCAATACCCAATAAAAGGTTTTTGCCCCAGTATAAATTCTTGTACCGTTATGGTGATGATCTAACATGACAGAAGGCCAAAGCTGGACCATTTACCTGATTACCCTGATGGCCAGTCCCTCCTTCTTTCCGTTAGGCCCAAATTGTTACTTTCTTTCCCATTTGTGAACAAAGAAAATTCCAATCAGTTCCTCATACATCATCAATGCCCACCCCATGTCCCACTTCTGATCAGAGGTTATATAACCCTCTGCTCCTCTGTATTCAGTGAGAGTAGAAAGTCAAACCCCTACCCTTGTGGGTTCCTCTCCAGGTCCTCAAAAAAACAGGCCACTCTCACTTTCTCTTTCCTTCTGCTTCTCTATTGTGCCACAAACCTCTTAATACCCAGCACTGCAAAAATAAAACAAAACAAATGTGACTCAAATATCTGGAAATATAAAGGCATGCAAATTAAATCCATACAAAAAATTGCACATAGCTATTGAAAATTACATTTAAATAATTTATAATATAAACATGCTTATAACACTAAATTTATTTACTTATTTTTGTCTATTTGAGACAAGTTCTCAATATGCAGTTCAGGCTGGCCTTGAGCTTATAGCCCACGTTGGTCTCAAACTCAAATGATCCTCCTGCCTCAGCCTCCTGAGTGCTGAGATTATAGGCTGTGCCACTACTCCCAGCTAACACTGAATTTAAAAATATGTTAAATTTACTTTACTCTAACTTTGTAATAATGTGATAGGAAAAACACTGAAGGAAAATAATGAGAATCAGTGCACATTGCTGAGCACTGGCATTACAGCTGATTTAAGTTTTCTTCTTTCTTATGCCCTTCTATTTTGCCCAAACCACCTCTAGGTACAGGCATTGACTTCTGTTTTTTGTTTTTCAGTAGTGGGGGCCAGTGAGCTACATCCCCACTTCCTTCTATATTTATTTTGAAAACAGTCTTGCTAAATTGCTCAAGTTAGATTTGAACACGCGTGTCTTCCTGTCTCAGCCTTCCCAGTGCTAGAATTATAGAACATGCAACCATGCCTGATGCTTTCATTTAATGAAATACAAGTTATTTTTAAAAAGCCTAGAGTTAAGTACAACTTTTCCCTAGGACAAAAAGTATTTTCCTTCTACAGTGTAATTTAAAATATACATTTATAAATTATAACCACAGTCCTTACCATAGTCCTCTATTGACCCATCTATACTTTTACCAGGACTAAGAAGGCAGGCATTTTTTTTTCTTTTTGAGACAGGGTCTTACTATGCAGTTCAGGCTGGCCTTGGGCTCACTTTGTAGCCCAGGCTGGTCTCAAACTCGCAAAGATCCTCCTGCCTCAGCCTACCAAGTGCTGGGATTACAGGTGTGAGCCACCACACCTGGCAGAAGGTAGGAATTTAATCTTTCACTTCCGTGACTTTGGCATCCATGCAGTGCCTGGTACACAGCAGGTTCCTAACAAACATGTCTTGCTTCTGGAGGAAATGAAGCTGTTTCTAAATTTTGGGGCAGGATAAGTGATCTTTATTATTGTGAAGCTAAGAATTAAAAAAAAACTATAATCTTTAAAAAACAAACTGTTTAGGATTTTTTTGGTGGGGGTACTAAGGATCAAACTCACAACCTCACACTTGCCTGTCAGGGAGTTAACACCGTTGAGCTAAATCCTGGGCCCAAAAATAAAATTTTCTGGAAGAAAGAATAGAGAGTAATAAACTTTAATTTGGGACAGTGAAACCTATATAGTTAGGTTATCATTTTTAAAAGCCCAGGATTCCTGACAAAAGGAGTAAATTTAGAGCAAAACATGATGCATGCTGTAATTACTCCCTGAACTACTATTGTTCATCACACCAATGTTTTCCTTAAAATGAGCTCGGGATATAACACAGAGTCCTTCCAGATGAGCTGAAGGAAGCCAGGTGTTTCCCCGCGTCCTCTCTCCTAGGAGCTGGGGGCCTCAGGGCCGTATTTGACAACCTGGCTGTAAACACATTCTTCCAGTTGGCTTCACGTCCACAGTGAGAAAATACCAAAATGAATGGTCGCTGTTTTCTCCAAAATGTGCTATCCTGAGCAGGCTTTTAATGTGAAAATGTTTTAATGTGAAAATGCTTTACATACATGACACCCTAAAGAAAAGCTGTGTCCTTAAGCAGCACAGTAATAGAAGCTCTCCTCTGAGGATTTTGAGCACAAGCCAGCCTGTCACAAACCCACATTCTGAGGAAAAGTGAGTGTCCTGTTTGAAACGCCAAGGGAGGAACCAAGCACGGTGGTGCACAGTAACTCTTGGAGGCTGAGGCAGGTGGATCACAAGTTTGAGGCCAGCCTGAACTGCATAGTGAGACCCTCTCTCAAAAACACCAAAGTTAATTCACTGAAAAAAACAAAATGTAAAGGAAATATGATTTTACGAACCATGTGAACAGGCGGCAGAGGAAAACTCCGAGGCGACTGGATTTTGTCACTTACGGTTTTTTCAGTATTAACCAGGGGGTCCCGGTTATAACTGCCTCCCAGGATAAAAATAAACTTTCAAGAGGCCTTTCCAGGCTCTACGAAAGCGTAAGCAGAAGCTGCTGACGACGCCTCACAAGCCTCCACACCGCACGCGGACCCTAAGGAGTAGGGCCTGCGCCTGCGGGCGGGAACGCTGAGGGCCGATGCGCGTGCCCGGGGCTCGGCGTGAGCGCGCAAGACGCCCCCACCCCACCCCACCCCACCCCCACCCCGCAAGCCCCGCGCACTCGGAGTAGGCGCGGCCAACGGCTGCAGCGGGCCTGTGGTGCAGCAGCGATGGCGACGGGGCCGGTCGCCGCGGGTCCCGAGGACTCGGTCCCGGACACGGCCCCGGGCGGGGCGAGAGAGGAGGGGTCCGCCGCGTCCCCGGTGCGCACGGTGGTGGCCTCACTGCGCCCCGAGAAGGTGCCCGCGGGGCGCGGCGGACGGCGGCTCCGGCTACAGCAGGCTTTGGCAGCGGAGGGCAAGGTCGGGCCGCAGGCGGAGGACGCGGGGCGGGGCCGGGAGGCGGGGCCGGGGGCGCGGCCCCTGCCAGCCGTGTGCGCGACCCCGCTGCGGAGCATGTGGCGCGCGGAGAAGGCGGCGCTGTACTGTGACCAGGTGCTGCGGGGCGCTAAGGTGAGGGAGAGGAAGAGAGAAGGAGGGTGCAGCCGCGGCCCCGGACATGCGTCGTGGTCTGGAGGCCCAGGGCTCTGGTGTTCCTCTCAGGGCATGGGGCCCGGACGGACCTGGACGCTGCGCCGCAGAGCTCCCGCCCGGGAGCGCGCCCGAGCTGTCCTGGAGGAGCCGAGGCGCGACCCGTGCCCCTTAAGAGGGCGGCGACGGCGTCTTGAGAGCTCCTGAAAGATGAGGACGTGCCCGGCTGTTCTTGCCCAGTCATGCTCTTTAGGCTGTTTAGTTCGCAGTGACAGTGCGTGCCTAAACGTGACGGTGACAGTGCTTAGACCTTACACTGGGAAAGAGTGATTCACAGATAACTGCAACGTGGAAAGATGTTTTGCATAGAGAATAACTGTTAACATTGTAGAGCTAATTTTTTTTTTTTGTCTTTTTGAGACAGGGTCTCGCTATGCAGTTCAGGCTGGCCTTTGGCTCACTTTGTAGCCCAGGGTTTTGAACTTGCAAAGATGCTCTTGCTCAGCCTTACCTGTGTTGGAACCATGTTCGGCAATATTGTATGTTTTTGAACTACTTCGTTTTGCTTTTGAAAAGCCACACTAGGTTCCGTGCCGGGAGTCCAGCTGCGGCAGGGCTAGGGTTTCCCAAAGGTGGACAGGGAGTCGGCAAGTGAGAGACAGAAGACACTGCTCACCAGTCTGTGAGTGAATCTGAATCCGCTTTATTTTTTAGAAGCTGGAATATATATTTGCTAACCTTGGCAGCAACCCCCAGCCCCAAGTAGGAAGCGCCCCAGGCCCAGGGCCAGGCAGAGACAATCCCAAGCAATAGGTATTAATTAACCTCAACCCCAAGCAGGGAGCGCCCCAGGCTCAGGGCAATAGGTATCA